>VUQG01013495.1:1946-23059 GCA_015106755.1 Etia nguti
AGTTAAAAAACACCCCCCCCCCCCCCAAAAAAGAAAGAAAGAAAATGTCTCTCTTGTTTTTCTTTTTTCTGATGAACAATGAAAACGATAAAAATGGAAAACAGACATATCGTACCAATGATTTTCTGGATGAGGGGTGGACTGGGGGGATGACACACATGGCCAGGGGACCCGTTAGCGACATGCGTCGGCCCGTGCCCACCATGGTGGCCCTCTATTTCAAACCAAATTCCGGCAAAGAGCCCGAATTGGGGAGGGTCACTGAAATACCTCACCACCTAACCCTAACCGTAAGAGCTATCCACACGGGGTCTTCGCGCACGAGTCTGGGGTACCCCAAAACTCACCCATAGCCACCGCTTTCATCCCTCTACAATGCATAGTTTTCCAGCTATTCCATTTTATTCGGTCGCTAAGTGGCTATTACCCCCTAACCCCTTTGAAAATCTATAATTAAGAGATTAATTGGAGAACAGTTGGAAACATGATATTTCCACAATATCCACTAAAGGGCACTGTTGGTCTTCCTTCTTGCAGGGCTTAAATGTTTTTCCTGCTTATTAGGCCTATGGAGGCAAATTCTTGGTTATGAAGCCCTGACCAGGTGAATTATCCTGAACCTAACCTCTCTGAACCACAAACAGGGTCTCATTTTATAATCCTAAAACCCCACCCACCTTTAATCCTAATCTTAACCCCTAGGAAGGACTGCTTAGCCCTCTCATGCTCCCTTTTTCCTTTCTCCCTTTTTATTAATAAAAAATCCTAATCCGTTTGGAGCATATTCTAATGCTGACCTCTTTACACCCCAAGCAGGGATTTAGTTCTGGCCCTAATTAAACCCTCTATCCAGGACAGGGCATGAGACCCCTCTTTGAGAGCAACACAGGGGTGACGGGGATCCTTGAGCCGGGATCAAGGATGGCCAGTGCATTGGAGCCCTTTCTTTTACTTGGTTTTAGAGTTGGAGTGTTTATATATTAACCTGAAATCTTTTTCTGCTGAGCAGGAGAGCTCCAAAGCATCCCCCTGTAACCATGGTTACGCAGAGGCATTAGCGTTCCAACTGTGACGTCACAGAGGACAACCTGTGTCAAACTGATACCTGGATAAATCTGCAACTTTTATTGGCACTAAATTGACACAAATTAACATGGAATAACACCACACTAACACCACAAACATGGCTCACTTTAGTGGACATGAGGCCTAGCAGAAAAGATACCACTTACAGCTGCCTGTAAAAGGTGCCTCACTCCAAACTTTAGGCATCATCAGTATCCAAATGGAGGGAGGAAGCATTTTAACCTAACATGCAGTCTGTGGAAACCAACTCACTTTTGGAACAGCCTCACGTAAGCATGCCAGAAGCTGTAGTTTTTAGAACTTAAACATTGGCTTAATCTTCCAGCCTCGGCGATTGCCACCTGGTACAATCCTGCATTTTCTTAGACCAAGTAAATTGCTTTCAATGCATATTATTGTGTGCAATTTAACATTACACTGCTGTGTTTATGATGATAAAGTGAGAGGAAAAACACTGCTGCTGGGACCCTGGAGCTCTCACTTGTGTTCCCATGTATTTTCAGTATTTGCATATCGCTGTAATGCATTAGTATATTTGGAGCCTGTTTCCCTGTATGCTTTCACAATGTGTATGTTTTCATAGCTAAGAACAAATCTTAATTTTAAGTGTCTTGTGAAAATAATTAGTAGATTGGTGGGCATGTCCAAGTACCTTCAAAATAAAGACAGCTATGCATTATTCAGTGATTATTACCTAAAAGAGAATTATAATAGGATTATAATAAACTATTTAGAATTACAATGATGACATCATCATTTTGAGCCCCTTTTCATTTAGTTCTAATCTCTGCTGTGCCAAAAAACAAAACTTTAACAAAGTTTTGTTTTTTTGTCCAAGACTTATCTAATGTTTGTTGAATATGTAGAATTGCATTAGTTTGAATTACTTTCCATCACATCAAAATGAAAAAAGGTGTGTGTAGTTCTCACAACGTGTCCTCTAGAGATTACAGATTATGACTCTGTTGTAACGGTAAACAGAATTTTAAGTATGCCTGTATGTGTGTGTGCACAGGGTTTGATAGGGTGTACTGAGACTCTTAGACTCTCATACTCATAATAACACAAACACCCTTTTGTTTTGAAATACATGTTAGCGATAATGTTCTTCGTTGTGTAATTCTAAAACAACATCGTCCTTGAAGCACATGCAAAGCGGCTCTTCTTTTGTTTTACTTTGCAAAGCAAATCAGTTGGAAAGGCTTTTCTGACACAGATCAGTGGACTTGTTTATTCAAGGGTTGACATCAAAATGACAAACAGACTTGGATGGCCCCATCAGTAAAATTGAAAGCATGTAAAGAAAATTTAAGGAATTATCCTCCTTAATTATCAGACATTGAAAAAACAGCCATTTCTACTCATATCCCCTAGATTTTAGCATCTTGCTGCCTCACTGAATGTCAAATACTTCTTGTGGCATACAGCGCTGATCGTAGACCCTTACCTTTTGCCATAGTGTTGTTGTCTGTCTTAATGTTAATTGTCTTAATGCCAATATGATAAGAAATGTAGTATCTGCAATTTTTAAACTCTGATAATGCAAGCATGTCTGTATTGGGATGATATTATTAACTTTTCAAAGTACTTTAGGAAGGTTAGAATAAGTGTTGGCATCAGAATGCAGTGTGACATTACAAGTAGAGAAACAAATATGTGCTTGTATCCCTGAAGCAGTAGCACAAAACCTGACTGCTATCAGATCCACAGCTCTTAAATCACTTTGTATATACAAATATATATATATATACTTGCATTTAAAACGGTTGCTTTAAACATTTTCCACGGCTTATCCAGAGTCTTTCACATCTGTCGCACATGTCAAATGCCAGTCACCACTACCAAAACAGCTGAAATTGATGAACAACTCCTCTGGCACTTTACTGACCACATCAATACCCCAGACATTTAACTGACTTGATGCTCCACTCTGATTAAAAAGTGTGGCTTTAAAGTTTTTTTAGCAGTGTTTGAGTCTGTGGCAGGAAGTCAGAGTCACTGAAGACACAGGCAGAGGGACAATACGCTAAATTGTAAACAGAAAGGCCCCAGCCAGGTTCAATCCAGGAAGCTTCTTGCTGTAAGGCAACAATAACGGTGTAAGCGACAATGACGCAGATATGCACTGTGTGTATATGTTCTATACATTAACATTCTTTACCACTAACCGATGCAAGCATAACATTCTTGAGTCTCCCTTAACTGGATTTGCTACAAAAATGTTTTTAAATTTGGCCTAAAAACTTTAGAAACAAGGCGTTTTACCATGTTTCATAATTACTTAGGATGGCATTAACTTGTCCTGCAGTAATCCTGAGAAATCTTGGTGTCATGTCCTTTAATGGGCTTTCTTTTATTTGTGAACGATCTCTAAAATCATAAAGATTCTGTCTCAGATTGATGCTGAAAAACTAGTTTGTGAATTCATTACTTCTGTGCTGAACTATTGTTATTAATTTTTTATCCATTTTTTTCTAAAATTTCTAAATAGCCTTCACTTCATCCAAAATACAGCAGTGAGAGTGATGGGAAAGCGAGAGCATATTTCCCCCATAGTAGTTTCTCTTCACTTGCTCCCATTTAAATGCAGAACTAAATTTAAAATTGCTCTCCTTAAATTAAAAGGACTTGGATGATCAGGCTGAAAGACCTCACTAGATTAGCCCAACAGAGCACTCAGACTGCAGGCTTACTTGTAGTTTCGAAAAACAAAGTGGGAAGCAGAGCGTTCAGCTATGACACTGTTTTCCAGTGGAACCAGCTCAGAGTTTAGACTCAGGAGACAGTCAGCCTTTTTACTTTTAAGATTTTCCTGCTTGATAAAGGTTACATTTAGAGAATCATTCCCCACTGTTGCTGCAGGCTCAGACTGCTGTGGGGTTTTATGTGATACACTTTGATGCACTGAGCACTTCTCCACTCATCTCTTTTCACTTTGCATTCTTTGAGATGGAGATGATCCCACACTGCCTCTGGGCTCTGGGAAGGCCAAACCAAAAATTTCAAATTTGGATTCATCAATCCATAAGACCTTAGTGCAGTTCTTGTAAAATGTTTCATGCCATAGCCTTTTCTCCCTGTTTCCCTTCTATAGCCTCCTAAGACCCGAACTCTTCCAGAGCATGCATTTTTAATTTCTCTTTGATATTTGGGCATATTGGGGCCCAATGAATGTAAAAACAAAGAATTATCAGATTTTATTTTTTTTACCTGATTTTTGTTTCTATGAAAAATGAGAGCCACAAATGAGGATATTCGTTTAAAATTTTGAAAGAACAGTGGCAGTATAATGTCCTCGTAAATGTATATCAGGCCCTTGTAGAGCAAAATTGGGTATTTTGGTCTAAATAACCCAAAATGTGATGTCCACATATGTGGACGCAGGGTCCTAGGAGGTTAAGCATGGCTTTTTGACAACCACATGATTTTCATGTACGGTTCATCTGCTCTAAATGATGTAAACGATCCTGCCACTTCTTTCTTGCAAGATTTAGGCTAGGATCTCTTTGGGAATTCTCCTTAATGTCCTAAAAGGTCCTCAAAGCTCATTACATCATGTTTGGTGACATGCAAATACGCAATATGTACTAGTTTGCAATCCTGAAGAACAGCAGGAAAATATAAAAAGTGAAAAAGACAGATTATGATTGGTCTTTGTGCTTTTGATATAAGATCCGAGATATTTCCTGTTTTGGATACATCATCAGCTTTAATTTGTGTATCATTCTCTGACTCACCCTTGGCATGATGGATGCTCGCCCTTAATTTGAAATATTTAAATCAGTCAGGAAGTCTTAAGAAAATGCAAAAAGCAGGTGATTATGTGTGAGTCTGTATCCACGCACCTTGTATGCACACTTGAAAAGAAAATTTCCATGAATCCCCCCCACTTCTTCAGGTATGACGTAAAATGATTTGTTACCCTGCGGAAGGTTGATAGATTTTTTAATGATTTAAAAAAAAAAAAGAAAACCATACACACAAACATTTATATATTATAAATACACAGATAAGTTTTTAGAACTTGTTGTATTCTCTAGCGGGACTGTACAATAGTACAATTTTTAAAATGTTTCTATGATACTGTTTTTTGCATTCTAGGGTTAGTCTTTTGGGTTTGGTGAATCTAGTTTCCTTTTAGTGTAAGTAAACTTTGCTGCTGCCATAACACCAGTCTGTGAGGTGAGATATTTACATCTTTTACCAATGTAAAACTGTATAAGTGAAGGATGAATAAATGAGTGTATGGATGGATATTGGCGATAAAAATGAACCATCCTGCAAAACTGAACTATGTCTGTTACAACCCAAAGGACTGTGCTACTGTGTACTATTCTAATATATTTTATTTACATTATGCTATTCCATACTGGAAACCACTGTAATGTTTGCATGTCCCTGCCAGCAGATGGGGAGCAGCATGAAAGGGGAGGCTTGATCAATACCAACATAAAGTGCATTGCAATAATCAAGTGGTTCGCCTTTGGCAAGAGATCAAAGGCTTAACTCTATAGAGCTGAAAAAAAGACATTTTTCACTACAGCATTTATTAGTTTGTCCACTTTAAGAACCATGCTAATTTTATATTATATACACTGGAATCCTCCCTGCCATTCAACACACACACACACACACTCTGAACTTTTTTATGAGACAGGCAGTGCACTGTGACCTCCTGAAGGAGAATGCTCGATTTGTTAGACAAATATTCATGGAAAGTTGAAAGGCTCAGCACATATGGAGACATGCCATCAATGCAAATGGTCTTTCAAAACCAAAGCCAGAACATCACTATCTGTGAGGGGATGTGTCCCGTAACACATCCCCTCCCAACCAAACACATACGCACTATCCTTAACACACACCCTCTGTTCAGTCTAACTCAGTGTTCATGAGTGATGCGCTCACTTACTTTGACTGGAAATCTGATGGGTCTCTGATAGACATGGAGTGGTCTTTGTTAATTGAAGCAAAGTTATTGGGTTAACAATCGTTTTTGTGTAGAGTGCAGCAAAGGTAAGAATGTTTTATTCATGTACTTATTTTCATTTTTGTATTTTTAGAATGAAAAGATAACAGTGGTGAGCTCTTACTACCACCTGACTGAACTACACACAAGTCTGCCTCTTGTATTAAATTATTAGTGTTGAAAGCAATTTAAAATAGATATGTATGGAAAGTCTTAACATGTTTACATTTTAAGACTGACCCAGTTATAGTGAGGGTTTGGATTTGCCACAGGCTAAATAAGCACTCTTTTCAGAAACTAACTCGCTTCTGACATTTCAAATGAAGTCTCATATATTGTAGCCTTTCAGGTTTTATTTTGTAAATGTCTCCATCTAGATATATCTATTATAAAAAAAAAAAGCATATTACTAAAACACTATCCCTGACCTTTATTATTTTTTTTTGTATACTTTATTGATCCCCGTGGGGAAATTCCTCTCTGCATTTAACCCATTCACTCAGTGAAGCAGTGGGCTGCCATTGGGCGCCCGGGGAACAGTGTGTAGGGACGGTACCTTGCTCAGGGGTACCTCAGGGTAGCCGTTCAGGGGAATCGAACCCCTGACCTTCCGATCACGGGGCCAACACTTTACCTACTGAGCTATCCCTGCCCCATTAGGGGCGCATTATGTGTGCATTATGGTTCTTAAGATGTTAAATAATCATAGCTTAACACAATCTACAAAGTCATAAATCCTGTAATAGTTAAACCTTTAAATCTCTTTATGTTTCTGCTATAGAAGCCCCCAGCATGCTACGGTTATAATGAGATACATTACCATTCAGTATCAGAATATGCTGTTCCTGTGATACGAAACCCTTTGACCACTGTTTTGTTAACAGGAACTTCCCTTCCACAAGCCAAATAACAGAAGTGAAAATACTTTGTGATTTCATCAAGTGGAGTAGAATCACAGTAAGTGACCAAGTGGTGTGTTATATTTATTCAGTTCACTAATCACTTTAGTTTTTTAGTTTAATTCGAACATGGTTTGGGGGATACATTTACTTTCTGTTTCTGGATTTTAAAAATGTGTTGTTTAAATCACCAATATTTATGATACATGAATATTGGTGATTCAAACAGGCCAGCCGTGCCTTTGACTCAACAAGAAAATGATGTGGGTATAAGCTATACCGCGTCACCAGGCTTGTGTACACAGTGGTGCTATCCTACCGTTGATGTGGACAGGAATGAACAGTGCACTGTTAAAAGAAAAACCACCAACTTGTTGTTTGTATTCAGAGCCAACATGCAAAATGATGCAAACAGGTTTTTCCTAGCTAAATACAAGCTTCCTGTACTTTGGAAGGGAAAGCAGATAGCAGCTGATAAGAGTGTTATGGAAGCTAAGGACAAAAATAGTTTAAACTCATAGTTAAATATATTGGAGACCCAATGCTGGCAAAGTTAATAAAAAGACAATAAAACTTTATGGTGAGATTTCAATGAGCTCATGGAGGAATGGACACAGGTGAAGTCTTTTACTGTGTTTCAGCTCAGTATTTTGGTTTTAAAACCTCTACCTTTACTATCCACACTTTTAAATCGGGTGCTTTTACTGGCCTCAGAAAACAGATTTCTAGCTTAGTGGTTATACTTTCCCACACTTTAAGTTCTGACACTTTCAATTCAGTTCCATATGATTTACAATGGCAAATCACAACAATAGTTGTGAGAAAGTTAATATCCTTACAAATAGGCCCAGTATTTGTTTATGCATCCATGTGCTTTACCTTGGATAAATTGTGTACTTTATGTACGTTCTTTAATGAGTGTCTCTTTTCTCAACTTGTCATAACAGTTGTGTGTGTTTTTTGTCCAGCTGATGAAAATGTATTCCAAGGTTTTCATTTTTCTGACCGGAGCTGTGTACATCTACTATCAGGTAGAGAACCCTCTTCAGTCTAATGGGATACATTTTTGTATAGGAGTACAGTTTACCCAACAAGGTTCGGGTTAAATGTTAATTATATTTTACTATTGTGTGTTATATACTAGTTTAATGTAGAAAATTCAATGTGAACATAACCTGCTTTATTCCAAATCTCAACTCCACAGTATATCCATATATTCATGTTTATGGAAAGAGATATGATTTATGTACTTTAATTTGGCTTAACATTGAATTGTTAGTTTGTCAGAATGACTAATTTTGTTGTGTTCCTGTTTTTGCCATTGCAGGTCCTTGCACAAGGTAAGCCAGTAAGGTAAAAAGTCACTATGTTTAAAATGTCTTCAAATAGGCAGCTGGATTAAAAGTCCTGGGAACTCCAGAATTCAGAAAGCTCTAGCAGATTCATTCCAGTGCAACTGTCACCACTTCTGGATTTAGTCAAAGGGGGTTTTAATACACAAATACACAGTGCTCAAGCCATTTCCTGCTAGTGCAAATCTTTGAGAGTCCAAAATGAACAGGAGTTGAAGGTGATCACATTGATTAAGCTAAGTTTATTTAAGAAGATATATTTGTTTATTTCGTTAGTAAGCCTTAGGAATTTCACAAGTAATGATGAGAACCAAAATCTACCTTTTACCATCTCCAGAAATATGAGAATTCCAAAATTGAACACAATAATTCATCATGTAGTTAAAATCATTTTTACATTTATTCTAACTCTCAATCACTTCTTTTCAAATAAGTTGCTAATCATACAAAATAATAATATATATCAAATCTTATGCCTGTTTAAGATATCTACAGTGCTGAGATAATGATGGAGAGTAATGTCACACTGGATGCCCAGACTGTCGTGTCAGCTATCAATTCAACAAGCCTCTCACTGATGAATGGACAAACAGTACAAATCGTAAACACTGAACTGGTAGCAGGTATGTTTCTGGAAAACCTTCTTGAATTTGTTAAGTTATATTTAAAAAAATAAATAAAATTGTGTAATCTAACCTTTAAAAAATTATCATCAGGCAGTGATTACTTAAACATTATCTTAAACATTACAGAGCTGTAATAATATTAACTGCAATTTGTCTATGACTGATTTTTTTTCTCACAAGAGCCAAAACTATTGTACTGGACTCTGTGTTAACAAAAGCAAAATCCAATCCGCACTGTGTTTCAGGTTTTATCAGGAAGATCTCATTTGTCAATTCTACTAACCTCATGTAAGATTACTAATTTAGATTGATGAATAAATATATTTTAAAGCTAGATATATTTACATTACATTTTTTCTACTGTCATACTGTGAAAGAAAGCAGGTGTCAGTCAAATTGAAACTATTCCCATATAGTTCTGATGAACCAGAGTGGCCCTAACCCTCAAAAGCAAAACTCAGAAAATTGAAAATGTTTTCTTTTTTTCTAGAGTGCCTCATTGTTGGAACTGACACCAACTGCAACTGCTCTACAAATTATCTTTGGAGCAATGAAGTGTGCTACAACTACAGCTGCTGCGGGGGTGCTACTTGCACACAAAATGTATCTTACATCACACCCCTCTGTTCTCCTATAGTTCAAGGTAGGTCTCCTGATGATGTGTAACTCTTTTTGTCTGTTTTTTTTTTCTTCTTATAGTCATGATTATTTTTGATTATTTTTAGTATTCTGTTGATTATTGATATGGAATAAGGGTCCCTACAACTAGGAGGTTTTAGTGTATACCAGTGTTATAATAGAGAACTAAAGCTAAATTAACTTAATTAAGTTAAATAAAATGTTCTTGAAATAGAAGTACTTTTTTTTGCAAGTAAACAATATTGTGTATTTCCCCAAAATATAACAATAACCAACATGTTTTTGGTCAATTTTGGCAACAGTGTCTCTATTGTTGAATTGTATTACTATCCTGTTTTGAATTTACGAAATATTGCCATGACAAAAAAACACCCATGTTACAAAAAAAATAAATAAAAAACAAAGCATACACTGAAAGTAATAAAAATTTAGCTACCTGAACATTTTGAACAAAACCTAAATTAAAATGAGAAAACGAACTTAGAATCTAATTGAAACTAAACTTATCTAAACTAAAATAACTGGTGTATATAGCTAAATATAGCTATATTTATCCTTTGCCTTTCAGTCTTCTACTTTTCCCCCATGTTGAAATGCATGCTTGTCTTTGACAACCAATAAAACAAAAGATAACTAACTCTAACATTTACAATGAACACAGTTTTCATCAATGGATCAGTACAGACTGCAACATGGAATCAAACCAAAAACACAACGGTATGTCTCATCCTCACGTTTCTACTATTCTATAACTAAACTATAAATATAAATAGGTTTTCCATTGTTACATAGTACAAAAATATCAATGATTTCATGCTTTTTCTTTTCTTAGCTTCAAACCCAATTTCAACAACTGAATGCTATTCAGTATGTGAACGTTACTGGGCCAAGGTATTGTACTTTAGAATGAAATATGTTATAAAGTTACTGTTTTTGTTTTGTGTTTGTTTTTCGTTAATGTTATTTTTAAAATAAAATATCACTTATCATTTTGGCACCACTTATAATCACCAACTAAACTGTTGGTGATTATAAGTGAGTTTTTTGTAAATGACCCTACAAGCATACTGCCGTCAGAGTCAGCTAATATCTTCAGGGCTGTTTCAGAGATGTGACCTTTAAAGCTAATTGGTACACTGAAACCATGGCAAACAATTGTATGTAAAACTGACCATTTAAGTAACTGTGTGCATACCTGATGACTAGTGCCAATTGCTGTTCCCTGGCAGTAGAGGGGACAGCAATTGAAAATGTACTGTTTTCTAATGTGAAAAAAAAAAAACCACGTCAGAATCAGAATCAGAATCGTGTTTATTGGCCGTGTATATGCACAGACACATACAAGGAATTTGGTTCCGGTAGATGGTGACTCTCAAGCACAGCATTGTATATCTCAACAATTTAAGCAGCACAATTCACCCACACAAACACACACACACACACACACACGCACACGCGTGTGGATATATACAGCTACATATGCATACACAACCCTACGCAAGCTGTGTAAACCAACCATAAATAACCAATCTAAATCTTATATACATAAAATACAGGATGACAGGAATGAAATGAAGTGAAATGAATACCACATTGTCGATAACAAATAATTTTTCCGTCATTCTCCACAGAACCATCTCCACATCCACTCCACTGCTGTATGTTGTTGACTTTCAGGTAGCTGTCAATGTCAGAGTGCTAACTTCTAAACTTCAAGACATAGTCACTAATCTTCAAACTCAGCTTACAGCTACTATATTTGTGGACACTCTAGGTTAGTAAAAAAGTAGTTTTTACTATTCTTTCATTTCTTGTAAGACTCATCGTGGCTTGATCTTCTAATCTATATATTACTGGACCGGATGGCTGTTGTCTAAATCGGCTCACTCCCATACCCGATTCCCCCCCCATTGCAAGTCACATGTTTTTATGTTGTAAGGTGTGAAGATTCATTTTGTGCTGAGGTGTTTTTTTTCTGTTCCCAAACTGCTCTCCTCTAGGAGCTCAATCTGGGTGGAGTTCTTGTTTTCTCCTCCTCTCTCCTCATGTATTATTTTCATTTTCTTACCTTCCTGTCTGTTTCCGACCTGTCTTCCCAATGTGATGTTTGTGCAATGTATGTATGGTCGGGAGGGGACCTATTTCACTGCAGGTAACATGTATGTGTAACATTGCATGTGACAATTAAACGATTGATTGCTCTCTACATTATTATTGACCATTTTGAAATTTTATGAGATCCAAAAATTTGTTTGACTTAAAAATATGCTCCACATATCCAGTTATCCAGTGAAGAAGTATTCTTCTTCCTCCTGTCTGTAATGTGCATTATTATTGTATGTTTTTGTACATGTTGCCCATATTTCCACACACTAATTCGAGTATGATAAAACAACTGAGCAGTATGGTTCAGAATTTGGCTTGTGTTTCCCAAAATTGTAATAGTCTTTGCTATTTTGCTTTTATATGTCTAAAATGAGCCTTCCAGCTGATTTTGTTCACATGCCAAAATTTGTTTTCATATACAGTACCTTTTCTATGCATACATTGTCAACAATACTTGATGAGTTCATTTTAATTTTTCAAAGCACATTAATTTACTTTTGCTTAAATTTAATGACAAAGGTAAAGTTTTCATATCAAGCCATGTTTTCAGTTTGCTCACTTCTTTTTTGATTACCTCTTAAAGCTGCTGTAAACTCTCACTGAAAAAAATTATTTTTGCATCCACAATTAGTATACATTTCAGATTTTTGAGACTCACATGTCATATGCATATCTTATTTTTTGGACTTAGCACCAGCCCCTGAGGAACTCCACAATGTAGATCCATGCAGGTTGATCTGTATTCATCTATCAACAAATTGTTGGCTCTTAAGTAGCTCATCAGCCAATTCAGCCCAAACTCTCTGATACCACACTTTTCCAGTTTGTTTAATAATATATTATGTCAGCTTTTATGAGGTCTAGAAGTAATCCTGCTGCACACCTTTTATTGTCTATAAAATGTTTGAGTTCTTCAATTAAGTCCAGAAACGTGAAAGATGTTAATCTGTCTTTTCTGAATCCATTAAACTACATGTGGAAAACATCGTAAAAACAAAACAAAATGAAATATTATGCCCACATTTATTTAGCCATACCAATTTAGCTGAAATAACAGGTTACACCCTGCATTAATTAATGCTGTAGAATAAGTGTTGTGCACTCATCCTTAGAATGTAATTTTATCTACATATTAAATTAGCTTACCATATACCCATCATTTTTATTCAAAACCAATTACTTTTAGTTTTCACTATTGCATGGTTATTACAAATTATCTATTCCAACTATTCAGTATGAATCAAATAAATGTTCCAAAACAATGTTGTTGGGCAGATAAATCTAAAGTGACCTTTTCAGCATTTTCATAATTTCTATTTTCATGTATTATTTTGGCACAGGAATGGTCATTGTAGAGGCCCCAGGGACTAAAGTTTGCTATCAGTCCACGCCACAACTTGCATGCAAACTTGAGGAGGCCTCAGGCAGCGCAGGCTGGAATCTAACCACAGGGAATCAGCGCTTTGAGCTCAACGAGGGCAGTGTGGTCCAGCTGAATACGGCCTGTACCACAACCACCTTCCAATCTTGTATTGGTGTTACACTCAACAATGTGACAGGCACTTGGGAAGGCAAGTGTTTACACTTTTTGCTTAATCAAGGATAAGATATTAAAAATCATCTCTGCTAAGAAATCAATATACAGAGCACTTCATCATAAACTGACTCTAACAAACTGGATTTGTGAATAAATCCTGTGACGGAGTTCCTCAAACTCTCTCTAAATTCTTTGTGTGGTTAGCACAATGGCACAAGAGAGATTTGACTTGTGGAATCAGTTCTGCTCTGAACCTTTCCACAACACACAGGAATCTGAATTTTTTTTTTTTAAACTTGGATTGCAATGTTTTTGATATATATTGTTTCTACTCTCAGCACTGTTTCCACTATGGTCAGTAATATGGAAACTGATTGCTCAGCTCCTGTCATTTCCTGCATGTGTTATTAACTGAAATGTCAATTTATGTGTTTAAGTCCAACCCTCCAGTTCAACTGTAATTGTCTTATGTTCCCTGCAGGCACATATGAGTGTGGATTTACCATTGGCTCAATCAGGCACACAGGCAGGAATTATCTGAGTGTGGCCCTCCTGCCTGATACAATTACCATGAGTAGCATGCCTCTTACTGTGGACTGTTCAAACAGTCAGCTAAGTGTAAGCATCACTGTCTATGCCATAACCCCAGCAAGCAATGCGACCTATGACATTTGGTGGAGCTACAATGGTGGTGTGGAAACCCATGATGTAAAAAACACAAGTAAGATTTTTTTCCTTGAATGTTCAGTATTCTAACTGAAACTAAAACATTGTTTTTTGTGGTTTTTTTTATTTTTTTATTTATGTCATTAACATAATTCACATCATTCAATAATGCAAAATATGTGTACAGCTTACTGCACAAAAAAAACAATTTTCATCTTCTGTTACAGCTTCAAACGGTTACGTGAACTACACATTCAATCCTGTCATCTCCTGCAAACAAAATCCTGCAACATATGTTAACATCTCTTTTAAAAACGTAATGGGTCAAAATAAAAGTGCACAATTGAACATCCCAGTTATCTATGGTATGGATTCTTTAAATTGCTTAATATGTTCACTAAGTTTAAAGGGGCCTTATATAATGCCAATTTCCAGCTCCAGATTTTTATTCCACTAGTATGCCAGGGGCTGGTGCATCCCTGTCTGAAAAAACAGTTCCAATAATACCACCCTTCTTTTAAGGCAACTTTCAACTTACTGGTTACCCAATATTGAGCAATATATGACTGAAATGCATAATGGGTCCGCTTTAATCTGTTTATTGTAAATTTCATGTGTAGTAAAATGGCATATTCTCAGGGTCTAGAATTGCATGTGTTTGCAATAGCCTTTATTAGATCAGCTAATGATATAAATATAATATGTAATATTATTTTCTCAATTCTTTTCCTGATGTTTTTCTTTTTTAATTAAGGTGGGATGAAAGTTTGTTTAGAGGACCCACTGGGGGGAGATACATGGCCAAAAACCCCAGCTGGAGAAACAGTGATTATTCGAACATGCCCACCAGGCAAGGTTGGCTATAAGTCCCGGACTTGTAACGGCCCTGATTGGCAGGCAGTGTTCTCGAGCTGCGTCAGTGAAGAATTGAACAAAATTTCAAATGCAGCTGAAGTGAGTGTGTCTTTATTTGTCATTGACATTACAATGATGAGTTTTTGTTTGCATTTATGTATCTGTTTCTGTATTTTTAGTTATTTAAACTGCAATGTTTGTAAAATGCTATCTTAGTTTACCTTGACTTCAAAGTTCATACCCTCAGCTCTCTGCTGAGGCTAGGTTTCGGTCACACAGGCCTAGAGACCGGTCAGTGACCACCATGGCAATCACTAGTTGCTACAGAAAAAGTGTATTCTAGTATTCAGTAGTAACTGGAGGTTGCTGATGGAAACTAGTGTGAATTGCTGTCACTACGTACTGTCACTACGACTCAGAGAATAAAATGATGAGTGTTCGACAGACAAGTTGGCATTTTTCATGTAAACTACAGCAATCTGCTGGCAACTCATCACGAGGAGGCTTTTGTTGCACTTTGTTACCAGTTTCACCCAACATTATAAGTAAAATTTAATAAACTGCAAAAATAAGCTATATAGATCATAGCACCCAGAAGGAGTATGGTCAAATCTGGAGCAATTTCAAATTCACAGCATAGCATATTGCATATATAAAACTTCTGCTTTGTGTAATGCTTTGCATGTAGCCCATACAAATCCAAATGTAAAAGTATGCCAAGACTTTAAAATAAAGTGTCTGTTGTGCCTACTCTTGTGAACTATAAAACAGAATTATAGGAATAGATTTTTTTCTTCACAAACAAATTCTTTTATCTAGGCCTTCCTGAAGGGACTAGGGGCTACCCCGGAGGTGGCCAAGAATATATTTGAAGGGCTAAAGAACAGCTCGGCATTAAGTTCTGGATCCGGTGAAAGTATAGCTGACGTTAGCGCCTCCATTGGTGTTCTAAATATGATGGCCAAGGCATCAAACACAACTGTGTTGGGAGAGGATATCTTTCCTGTAAGCACATCTACTTTTTCTGTTATACATACATAGTTATGAATATAAAAGTTCAGGATTCATTTTAAAAGTAGAAATTTAAATAATCCTCAACATATAAGGTTCTACTACTCATGTCATGTCAAGATAGTTTGATGAATAATAGCAATAATACAACACAATGGAAATACCTCACTAAAAATGTCACATTTTACTCAAAATATCAAAAGTACCTATTCTGCAGAAAAAATGTCCACTGACAGTGTAACATGGATTAATATTACAGATGTTTAAGGTTATCAGTTTAAATACTTTACATTTTGTTTAATCTACAGTAAGTTTGTTAGAAAAAAGAGAATAACAAAGGAATTGCTAAAATAATGTCCTTCACCACTCTGTGATACAGCTAACTGTCAATACAGCAACATTTAACTGTCTATAGTTAAAGTTTTTAAAACATGTTTAGCGCCATGTTCTGTCAGTATGGTCAGCTGCACTGGCGTGGGAAAATCCAGCTGTTTGCTGTAATGTTCAGTTTTTTAAAGCACTTGAATGAATTAGAACAGTGTGGAGTAGAGCCTGTTTGAATCAGGTGACAGTTTGTTCACTGGACTGACAAACTGGAGTCAGAAACAGATTTGTCCTGGTCTGGCTGAGTGTACCAAGCACCGCAATCAGCTAATGCGATAAGCGCTATTTTATTCAATAAATAATCGTTCTCTTCCCAAGCACATCCAAACTGTTTACTACAAGCTCAATCCCAAAAAGTAAGGTCTGCTATTTTTTTAGAAATACAAACAACTTCTATCTATAATATTTACATAATTTTTAACGTTGAAGAATGTTTTCTTTTTCTACATAATCGCCATTTCAGTCAATGCACTTTTGTAGACACTGTGGCAGTTTTAGAATGCCGATGTCATACCAGCTAGCCGCCATGTCCTTCAGGAAGTGCTGAACCTCATCTTTCACCTATTCATAAGGCTGTGAACTCTCTATACCACTTGCAAACTTTTTTGACATCCATGCCTGACTGCCCATACACTACCGTCAATAAATGAATTTTAACCGGTTTAACGCCGTTTGCGTTCAAAAATTGAATAACTGCACGAACTTCGCACTTGGTGGTAGAGTTCAACGGGAGCTCCATTTTCAAGGGCTGCCAAGCCTAGATTGAGCATCCCAGCGAAACTGCACATATTTCTTTGGGAGTGGAGGAAGCACCAATCACAACAGTGTGGCCAACAGCCGTACGAACAGTTTTTCTACGTCCCCGTGACTTTGGAGACCTTACTTTTGGGATTGCCCTCGTACATAACAGTACTACTAACAGTACTACTACTACTACTAATTTTCTCTCCAAAGCACAATCAGGAATCCTATCAGGAGCTCTGCCAGGAAAGTAGTTTAATGTGTGCAATGGACAAAAAAAAAAAGGCCAGGAGGATCAGAGGATGTTTTTCCTCACATTATCTCACTGACTGGATTAGTTCATTTTGGAAGTGAGGAAAAGTGAGGCCCAAATATATGTGGAAGAGAGTATAATGTGGAGATTTGATTTTTTGTTTTTTCCCTGTAGACTTGCTGATGGATGTTAGAATTTTCTATCATGTTTCAGTAAGAAACAGTTTGTGGTGTGATACGCATGTAGTAACCTGTGATACTGCAAACTGTTTGGGAAAAGAGAATATTTTATTGCATAAAAAAGCACAAGTCGCATTTTTCAAACATCTTCTTTGCCAACTGATTGCATGCCTCTGTACACCCACCCTGTCGAGGAAAAGCTGGAGTGTGAACTCCACCTTGTGGGTCTGGTGACATCAACACCATTTTTTATTTATAAAGTGCTTTACAAACCTGAAAATTATGGCTAATAGGTGGATTTTCCTGTTTCAGTAAAGCTGTACCACTTACTGCAAAAAGGCAGAGAGTGAAAGTGGACAGTTTATCCTTGGTTTTAACATAAAACTCATTGTTGCAGCCAATGGCAGCCTAACAGTAACCCCCCTGGATTTTGTGTTTAGGTCTCTTTGTATTCCCTTGAGTTACTGGCTGGTTACTAATTAGCAGCAACTAACCAGAGCAGGGCTCTGTAGTGTAAATTAGCCTTTATACACGTAGTGTTTCACTTCCACTTAAAATTTCAACAACAAACCATGCAGCACTTGAAGATCATTCACTGTACACCCAAGCAGATTACGCCTGAATAGGGGGTCCTAGCATCAACTCGGAAAGTGTGAAAAGTCCCTGTTCAGGCAAACTAATTAGTTTTTTTATTTTTTCACTCTCTTTCAGGATTTTGTTAGTGCAGCGAGCAATATGTTGAATGGCACCTGGAGTGGGGTAAATGACACAGTTCGTTATGAGATGTCATCAAATTACCTAAACTCTGTGGATGGTCTAGTAAAGAATATCAAGGTCAACCAGAGCAATGGAGTCAACAGTACAAATCTAGACCTTACATTCTGTCAAAGTGATGACTGTGATGTGTCTGTGTTTGACGTTGGTGTGAATATGAACAAGACCAATGGAATACTGAAAACTGTAGCTGTGAAAAATCTAATGAGCAAATTAAATAACAGCTTTAAAGGCGCACAACCTGACCGTACCGACCTCGTATTATCAGCCACACTGGACAATAACAGTGATTCAACTGTACGAATTAGACTAGACTTCCCCAGTGGGAAAACCAACCCCACTCAACCTCACTGTGTCTTCTGGAACACCGTAGGGAATAAATGGTCAGATGAAGGATGCAATATCAGCATTTCTAATGAAAACCACACAGTATGTGAGTGCAACCACCTGACTGCATTCTCTGTTTTAATGTCCAAGGATGATGGAGGAAAACCGGATCCCATCCTTGAACTTATTTCAAATATTGGCCTTGGTGTGTCCATTTGCTCCTTAGTGATCTTTCTCATCATTGAATCTCTTGTATGGTCAGCTGTGGTCAAGACTAACCTTTCTCATTTCCGGCACACAGCTATAGTGAACATTGCCACATTCCTCTTGCTCGCAGATTGCAGTTTCTTGGCTTCTAGCAATCCTGAGACTCTCAGTGACAGCTGGTGTCTAGTACTGACCATATGCAAACACCTGTTTTACTTGGCTATGTTCTGCTGGATGCTGTGCCTGAGCATCATGCTCGTCCACCAGCTCATCTTTGTCTTCAGCCCACTGAGGAAAAGAGTTTTCATGTTCCTCTCCAGCATTTTAGGCTATGTTTGCCCAATCCTAATGGTGGGATCCAGCTATGTGTACTACAAATACACTAACCAGAACTATTACAATAGAAAAACATGCTGGCTAGTTTACGTAAGACTCTTGGTTGGCTCCATGCATGCTTTTCTCCTGCCTGTGGGAACCATTGTTTTGGCAAATCTCTTTTCCATGGTTGTTGTCATCGTTACTCTGATGAAGACCTCAGTCCCTGACAGCAGCAAGGCAGATGACAAGGAAACGGCAAAAGGCATCCTCAAAGTGGTGATCATTCTAACACCTGTCTTTGGAGTGACGTGGATCGTTGGCTTCATTCAACTCATCATGTCTGATAGCCCCATGTATAACATTATCACCTACATTTTCACCATCCTCAATACCTTCCAGGTAATTTGAATGCACAGTTAACACACACCAAGCAAATGTAGGTAATAATTATTTCACAATAAAACATTCACAAATATGTAAAAAAAAAAAAAAAAAAAAAAAAAAAAAAAAAAAAAAAAAAAAAAAAAAAAAAAAGAAGAAAAAAAAAGAAAGTCAATCAAGAAATCAACAATGGGACAAATACTTTTTCACTCCATTGTATTTGTTAAAGATGGTAAAACATAATTGTCTTTTTTCTTTAAATGTTATCTTTTTTTGCTTTTCATTGCTGATCAGTTGTCCGAGTGCTGTTTTGTCATAGTTGCTGGTGTCTCAGAAAACCTGGGAAAACCGTTGTCTTTTTAAACATGTTAAGTTTTTTTTCTCTCTTCCAGGGTTTTTTTATTTTGATCACAGGGTGTTTTGCAGAGCAGAAGGTAAGTTAAATAATTTTAGCAGAACAGATATCCCTCTAGATATATTTATCAAAAACTCCCAAATATTTGATGGTTAGAAGAAAGTGATTAGTGTATTTATAACGTACCTAATGTATTAAGCAATTTATCTACATTGTTATCATCAGGTCAGAGAGGAACTGTTAAAGCTCATAACGGTAAGCACAACAATAAGATACATACAGAATTGCCTGATAAAGTGATAGAAACATGTTTGGTAATACTTCTGGTCTCTACCCTCAGGGAAAATCAAAAGGAAATGACAGCACAAAGAAATTCACTTCAGCTACTTACACAAAAGACCACTGAAGATGCAGGTCAGTTCTGTCTATCGTCCTTAACAGAATTCCTTTAATAACACCAACTTTCTGTCTTGTAACTCAGTAGCCCACTGAGCTGATCAATCCTGAGTGACGAGAGAGCCTTCAGTAACTAAACTCACATTTTCAGGGTTACATCTATGAACTGTTAATGGTTGCCGTAAACCACCACACAAATACGAGTTGTTTTGTGTTTCCAAAGTAATCTATAAGAAGGCTGAGTAGCAGGGCTCCAGTTGTACTCGGGTGGAGCGGCATAGGTTGTGTAACATCAACATACTGGCACACTTAAAATGATAATGCTGGTGTTTAGCAGATACCATGTTTACCATTAAAGTTTAGTAAGCTACCATGCTAACTCATTTACACAGCTGCATTAAAAACTATGTGCAGCTAAGGATGAGGTAATTACCAATAATTGCAACAATTTGGCTATTAAACCAAGAAAGTAATTTTAATTTTGCCTTCATTATGTTGGATGATAAACATTTTATGGATTGCCAAAATTATGAACCCTATTTATTATTAGTGTGGAAAAGACACATTTCTCAGGGTTTTGCTTTTTTAAGCACCAGAACTTGACATTTTGATTTCTGGGTAACCAAAACAGCAAAGAGCAGCCTTTCAAGAAGGAGTTATTAAACCGTGGTCACATTGAACCTGTTGAAACAATATGAATACTTTTGTTTCCTGTCATGAAACACTGTGTGCAGGCAGGAGAGGGACCCAAACGCAAACTCACCAGAACGGGGACTTAAATCAAAATATAGCTTTATTAACAGAACGGGAAAAAGGCGATACAAACAACAGTAGGAAGCAAAACTGTGAAAACTAAACTCACGGGGAAGACACGGGGGAGGTCACACAGAACTGAGGGAGATGCGGACATAAATACACAGAAGGATAACGAGGGACGTGGGAGCACACAGGGAACACAGCTGATACTAATAATTGTAACAAGACAGGGCAGGAGCAAACACAACGTGACGTACACTGATGGGAGACTATCAAAGTAAAACAGGAAGTACACA
>VUQG01013497.1:2235-57622 GCA_015106755.1 Etia nguti
CTTTTTTTTTTTTTTTAATATCATCTCATTGCATAATCAAAGGTTTGTATTTGGAGTGTGCAGCAAAACGCAGCCTTATATGTTTATTCATGTGAGCTCTGAGCCAAATGGCGTGGACCATCCATCACGACACTCCAGACACAAGCGACTCTCTGCTTCCTCTTCTCTTCTCACACTGTTCAACACCTCCTCCCTCCACCAGAGAGCAGGGTGTTATTACTGATGCGTGAAGGCAGTAACCACGAAGGAGCCCCTCTCAGAAAACAAAGCTGTCCCTGGTCTGGTTGTCACTGTCATGGATCATCAAGAGGAGTTCATTGTTATTACTTCCACTGTTAGACTCAATGATGGAGCAGACGGGGGGGTTAGTATTGATTGGTAGTTAAGACATCACGCTAAGAACACCTGCTGGTCGGTAATTGTCACAATACAGCTAAGGGATACAATCAAGCGTTGTGATATGCTGCATGTGCACTGCAGTCAGTCGCTATTATGAAGTTACAGAGACATAGACATCAGCACACACATTCAAGCACACCGTAATGGGCCAGTGTGTGGTTTAAATTCTCTTTGATGCTCTGGATGCTCCCTGCTGCTCACCATATTACTCTGTACACATCAAACAGGGTGTTCTGGGAAGAAAAAGGGACATGATGACAAGACCGTGGCTCACTATTCAGCTCATCGTGACACTGGGCTTTTTATTCAAATAAAAATATGTTCTTCTACTTTTTTATTCCCCGTGCTCTCTCTTAGTCTGTCTTGGTTTTGCTGTAGCTCTGCCACGATTTCTCTTTTTTGTGCTTTTCCCTGGCAATATCAAACCTTTCCTCTTCCTCCTCCTCCTTCTTCCTGCCTTTTTTCTCATGTAATGCTTGCATCTGTTTTGCTCACCCTTCCTTGCAAAAAAAGCCCCCCCATCTTTCTGCAAATTTTCCTGTCTGTGCTCAGTCCGTGTCTGTCTTTTTCTCGCTTTTATTTTTCTTGTAAACTGACATCCCCTGCTATTCTCCTTTCGAGTCACCTAAAGCCTGTCGCAGCATGCCACCCCATCATATCTGACCATCCCGACGATGTCAGCGTGAGTCACAGTTCACAGATGACAATGACCCAGCCCGGCTGCTCTGTAACCAGGGACACACTGGGTTCCTCTAACCTACGATCTCGCCTGTTTGTGCCTATGCATGTCTAGTTCTGTGCATTTGTAAATTTGATCTGTAGAGAAAAGGAAGTAGGGAAAAAGAAGCATTATCTCCTTGTGTTGAATTGTGTTACGCCTGCAGATGCATCCATGTGTGCACTGAACTGAACTGGAGATTTGTATGAACCCATTGGTATGGATAGCGCGGTACAATCTTGAGCGTGATCTGTGTTCGCCACCTCCTGATCGGCCCCTCCCGTCCCATAATTCTACCTCTGCCTCCAAAGCCCCTGTAACCTTTTTCCTGCACATCCATCTGTCAATCATGTTCTATGCTGCACAGCAACACAGGGACACTTGTTTCAGTGTTAATTGAACCCTCACAGTTTACACTGGAACTAACCAGCATCTCTTATCTGTTATTCCTGAGGTAACCCTTCACGGAGATATTATTAATCACTGCACACAGCTCAGAGAACATCTACTGGGTGATAAAAACGTTTGCAGGAAAGACAAAAAAGAATAAGAAAAAGAAAAAATGGAGCCAGCCACAGTTACTGAAGCACTTGCTGATATTTTGCCATAAATTTATTAAGCCACTTTTGTAAAATAAAATATGCTTTATTCTGAAATGACTCAGTGGAATGAGCCTCGATTAAGGACTGTGGAAGACCTTATGTAGAAACACATTTTCCTGTATTTAAAGGTCACACCTATTTAAGGCATAAATGCATGTGGGTTGCGGATTTTACGTCATGCCTCAAATTGCTTTGGTGTTTTACAAGGCTGGGACTGAGCGGCTCAGTCTGCGTGCACTTTTAAGCACAAAAGAAAATGCGGTTCAGACCAGAACACCGAGGATGTTTATATCAAAATTGTATTCCATTGTGCCATCATGTTCAGTGTGTTCTCCATCACTCGATGACATCCGTATCCTTTATAAGAGATGCTTGCCAGGCCATCAAACAGGACTCTGAAAGCCCTTTTCAGCACTGGGAAATTTTGAGGGGAGACTGAGGACATTTCGACCTCAACAATACAACAAGCATGGCCACTACACAAGCCTTGGCTTTTTGTGTGGAGATGAACAAGTCCTGAACCTGTTCCAGAAGCTCTTCTTTTTTTTTTTCTCCTCGCAATTTTACACATTTGAGGTGTACAGCTGAGAGCAACACCATGAGTGCTTTTGAGTAGTCTGAGAGAGTCTGTACGCCATTATCTGATGATCCATTGTGCTGACAAATGACACACAAAAGGCAAGAAGGCAGTGGGAGGAAGCTCCAAATACAAGTGGCCATTCAAAAAAGTATAATAACACTTTGATGTGTTTTGACAGACAGTACAGCTAATTCCATCCATCCATCCATCATCCATCCATCCATCCATCCATCCATCCATCCATCCATCCATCCATCCATCCATCCATTTTCTTAACTGCTCATCCAATTTATGGTCATGGGGGTCTGCTGCAGGCCGAGATGTGGGTATAGCCTGGGCAAGCTGCTAGCCTGCAGCAGATACAACCTCTTTGTTTCAAGATTTCCAATCTGTCAGTGTAACAGGGCCTGATTTAGAAGCATTCAACAAGTCAATCTGAAAGCTCCCGATCCCCGATGGGGATTTCTGCATGAATTTATAAATGTGTAAAATTTCATTAAAATCAATTTAGCTCACATCAGTTTTTGATTTAATGCCTATTGGATCCATGCAGCCTAATGTTGATGGTGTAGGGTATGCCTCTCAAATTGTTCTGACATCTTTATTTCTGCTCTTATCAAATATTTAGCCTTTTAAAATTTGTAATTTTGAACAGTGCTTTTGCAAATTGAGTTTTTTTTCCCGCTTGATAGATGTCAAACTGGATCAATGCACAGTGAACTCACCAGACTTTGCAGAACAGAGATTCTATTGAGTGGTCCAAATTTGTTGACGTAAAACTGGTGCATAATTGATGAAGACTAAGGTTTATTACTTTAAAGTAGAGCGTTGCTTGATCTTGCATCATGTATATTGCCATATGGAACTGGTAATGAATACAAAACACAGGAATCTTGAAGAACATGTCTGATTATTCAACACTGTGTGTTTTGGCACATTTCTACATTTTAATACATGTTCTTTACATGAAACGACGGCACGGCTGTGCAGCGCTGGTGACAAAATGTCATATCAGTAATGCTGCTTATCCGCTTCAGAGCCTGGATGGATTCAAATCAATTCACCTAGAGAAGGTTAAGTTCTTTTCTCACAAGCCCACATTTCCATTTTGCAGGAGAGCCTTGGATAGAGATCAGACTGCAATCAATTAACTGTCTGTGTCATTACAGGATTAGCTCTACCCACAGCATGGTCACATATATCTGGAAGCTTGCCCAGTAATGGGCAGGTAATAGAGCAAGTGACTGCATGTCCCCTGGGGAAGATTAGTGCTCCATGTCCCATATTAAGTACAAGACAGGAGAATGACAAATGGGATGTAACAGATATAGAGTTCACAGAAAAATAAGCAAGACACACACACACACACACGCACAGACGTGTGTGTGTATATATATATATATGCTGTGTAGTCATGTGATTTGTCACTGATGAATTCTGCAGTTTGACAATGACCATATATCTGCCACACTTACAACATTCACATTAATAGGAATTGTACTGTTCGCAGACTCAAAGCATCGCTGTTCAGAAGTACAGCTTCACAAAGCTGCTTAGACTGTGTATTGTTACCATTCAGAAATCAGTGATAGACTCAATTGTGACGCCTACCTTCTCCACCTACAGTATAAGGGAAGCTGTCTTGAGAGAAATAGCTGACAAATGTTAAAAAATGCCAGAGTACACTGAATGGCTTTTAAGAAACGGACTTTAATTCAGATCATCAGGCATGAGTGCAGACACACAAAGACATGCAGGCAAACATGCACCTTCATAATAACCACAATGCCACGTTCAAGGTAGTACAGTGCGAATGGTACTTTTTCTTTCCATTTCTGAACTTGAGTAGGCCTCATTCCTCTCAATAGTTTCTCATTATCCAGCCTGCTGGTGTTTGAGTTTGATTGATTGTTCATAAAACATGCATGACCCTCATGAATTATTGTGAGAGAACATCCAATAAATTGTTTTAGATGGCTTATTACAACAACGTTACTGGCCTGGCATATTAAATTATTTGCAATCCTGTAAATCACAGAAGCGATTTGAAAATAACCCATTAAAGGCATCACAGTGACATTTCTGCACTCTTTGTACAACATAACCATCTCTGTCAGAGCTCTTTTTAAATTAATCACAAAGAGTTTTGTCATCAATCACATTCCATTAAGCCTTTAATGAGATACAGAAAGAATATGAGGAGATGCATCTGGAGGAATCTGCAGGGATGGGATGGAGGTTTTATGAATATTATCAGGTTAATAGTGATTAATGTTACTCAGTTATGAAGATATGAGTGTGAACTTCTTAACTTTCAACTATCTCATTCCTAAATAAGGTAAAGGTAATAAAAGTAAGAAAAGTCAATAAAAATAACATAAAAACGCTATTAAATCCAGAAATACAATAAGATTTTTACACAGTATTGCATTTTGAAGTATCTGCACTGAGCCAAACAGAGTTATAAAAGATCCCCATGAAAATCAAGTTTTTAACCTTGTTAGCATGTCCATATGTTTTAAGACATATTGTGAGCATGTCTGCCTGGAAACAGCAGTGTACTAGTGACAGTCTCACAAACACAGATTCAGCCAGGCAAGGTCTCACAAATAACAAACCAAAGGAACTACTTGCACTATAAATGCACCCACATCTACATTGAGCTTTTGTAGTCTTAGTAACCGCTCAAAGCACTTTAGCACACATTTTAACTAGTGGTATTCCATCAGGACAAGCAAGGCAAGTAGTGCTTGCCCAGTGAAATCTAAAAATAGACATTAATTAAAACCAAAGTGAAACCATTCCTCTCTGCATCTTATAGTGTGTTCTCTCTCAAAAGTGGCTTCATTACCTGTGTGCTTACTCCTTTAGATTACTGCATTTTGCGGGTGCAGTTGACTATTGTCTCCGGAAGCATCCTTCTGCTTGCCTCCGAATCCAGTGAAATGTCTAGCGTCTGTGTTTTGATGGCTGTTTCTTTGTGTGTTATTAACAAAAGCTTAAGCTTGTCAAACTGAGAGGCTAGCAGCTTTTCCTGGTTCTTTACACATGTAAACCTCTTGAATTAGACTGGAAACTAAGGGGACAGTAGTGCGCTAGACAAGTTTCTGCTGCTTTTGCTGGTCTGAGCTCAGTTATCATCTGCATGTTGCGTGGAAACAGATCTAACTTAGCAACTAAACAGTCTTTTCCAATTTATAATCATAACAGATACATTTGATCTTACTAACCAACTTGGCCATCATCTGTCATGTAAGAAACTTTTAATAACTCCTTTGGCACATTAGCAAGGAATGCTTTGGCAGCTGTTTGGTTTAATAAAACAGGCAAGTTGAACAGGTATAGTCTTCACAAATATTTTCAGATTAGCATTTCAGAGAAATCATTTCTTTGGCTTAGCATTTACCCAGCAAGTATAACCAGCTGTTTTGTCAACAATCCAACTGTTTTCACCCAGCCTTATTGTTTCTCTGTAAAAGTTACTACATGCCATTTTAACCCTAGATTTATACAGCACTGTCCTCAGCCCTGGCAGTGCCATGGTGTTAATAATGGTGTTAATAACAGTTAATTTGGTTAACTTGGAGGATGTAGTCTAATTTATCAATCTGTTTAATAATGCAGCCAGTTTGAAGGCTCTACACTACAGACTACACTGCTTCATTGCACATCACCGTGTAAGTGTCTGCTGCTGCCCTGTTTCTCGCCTCTTTGTGTCATGATGAAAGAGAAACACAGAGCAGAGAAAAGAGTGGCAGGTGAACTGATGATGTTACTTGAGTTAGCTTTTTTCATTACTGTGTGCAATAACAACATTCCCAACAACTGATGATCTGTGCGAATGCCTTGTCTGGAATAATGCGATCCTCTGTGCTCTGGGACCTCCTGATTTACAGATTTCTGCACTGCTTTTCCTGTTTAACAAAACGCACACTTTGAGAGCGTGGAATATAACACCCTATCTTCCACCATGTAGTTGGGGAACTTGTGAATGAGTGGGCAGAGGAAGACATTGGGTAGGCCAATGGCTAATTTGCATATTCAAAGTTTCACACATACTAAATGAGACAAATGTGCTGAGTCACAGTCACATCTAAGAATATTTTAATGTAAAAAGAACTTCTGGTTTTGATGAACAAAGATCAGATTTCATGGGGTGAGTCAGCTGTATATGATTATTCAAAAAAACAAATCAAAATCAAAATTTAAATGTCACTTGTTAGAGCGTCATTTTCACTTTTTACATAATCGCCGATTTCGTCCATCACTCAGCGCGTAGATACCTGTCTGCACCGAGAAGCTGAGTTCAGACTCAGTATAGATTTTGATATGAATGCGCTGACATAGAGTTGGCCATGCGTTTAAGTTTCGTGACCCTCTTTCACCTTTCCTGTGTCCCAGGGGTGAAGTGATGAGACAGGAGGGGGAGAGGAAGAGGGGACAGAAGAGAAGGAAAGCAGAGGGAACGCTAACCCTGCTGCCTCCGACCTTCAGGTCCCAAAGGTACACGAGTCAGACTTCAAGAATAAAGTTGAAGGACTTTGTGATTGGGCAGCAGAACTACTACAGGCACTTTTTTTTTCAGCAGAATTAAGTGGGAGTTTATAAGTGGCCACTTCATGCTCCTTCTTAAGACAGCACTTTAACACTTTGCCTCAGCTCTGGCTTCATGTTAAATTCATGGCTGAGGTTCACATCTCCTGCTAAACAAGTTGTGTGTGTCATTAGTTTTATTTAATGTAACTTTTCCTCATTAGGGATTTGAAGCAACATTTTCAGGATTAGTAAAATTCTCTAACAATCACTGATAAAGATTGTGTCTTGTGATGTGAACCGGGCTAATTTGTGGTGCCCAGAGTGAATAAATAATGTTGAGGTCGTTTAGGAGACTAATTTGAAATGCAGTCTGTTCTGAAGGTCCACAGAGCTTTTGCACACTTTATCCAGCGCGAGCCTTGAAATCAAATGATTTTTATAACTAACGGCACATGGTCAAGTATCGCTTTACACTCGGGTTCCAACATCTGATTTATTTGAACCACAGTTTCAATTGATTTTAGCTCATTTATTCGCATTAGGATTCAAGTGTTGTAGCGTGAATGTGTCTCCTGCAAGCACAGACATGAAAAGAGCTATAGATGAAGGGAGTAGAGCCATGGAGAGAGTTGTGTACATTCACCACCTACCTGCACCCACTGCGTTTGATCCAAACCACACGCCTTTGAAGTGTGTATGCCTTTGTGCCGGGCCAAATAGGGGTGTGTGCGTGTGTGCGTGCACGCGTGTGTGTGTGTGGAAAACATTGCATGCAAGTGATGTCATCATCATTTTCAGACACACAGACAGAAGTGCACACGCATGCAAATGCATGTGCATGGGCATCCACACATAGTCACACCCACACAGATGGGAAGCTAAATGGGAAAATGTTTCTATCGCCACAGATATATGCCTGCCTTCAAACTACACCTCAGACCTTTTTTCTTTCTGACTGTGGACTATCTCAAATGGCAATGCATTTCAGTTCATTTTTATCAGATTGCACTTTTCAAGCTGGGAAAAAGTGGAAAGAAACCATACTACTCAAGTACAAACAATGTCACTTTGCAAATTTTTTTTTTTCAAAGTGCCTTCAATATATGTAAATGGGAAATAGATGCAGTGCTTTATTGAAACATGTGCAAACATAAATGTAAATCTATCCCCATTTTTACTGGACTGGCAGTGTGATTGGGATCATTGTCATACTGAAAAATGAAGCCCTTGCCAATCAGACACTTCCCAGATGGTATTGCATGGTGGATCAAAATCTGACAACACTTTTCTGCATTCAAAATTCAAAATCTTTGGAATTTTCTCAAAATCTTTGATAGTATCTCTCTCATCATATTTGAATCAATAATTTCAAATTTGTCACTCCATAAGACCTGCTGTCACAAATTTTTCTGTCACGTTTTTGTGTAATGTGGCATAACTCAGCCTTTTCTCCCTGTTTCTCCTTCTTAATAATGGCTTTTGGCACTGAGACCATTTCTGATGACGTTTAAGTCATTCCATTATCAATATCACTTATCGATTCAATTCCTTATTGATTCTCATTGGGTTCTCATTGCCTCCACTTTGACATTCATTTTTCCTCTTTGTTGAGATCAGTGTTGGGGTCATTACTCAAAAAATAGCAATTATTAAACATGTTACACAACGCTTTTCTTAAAAGTAATGCAGTATGTTACTTAATTACTGAGATGAAAGTAATTGGTTATCATATTTGTTACATTACTTTTGTGTTTCTCTCTAAATTGACCTGAAGCAATACAAACCTGAGGCTACAGCCCCACACACAACACAAATCCTATCCTAATGAGGACACACATATGATCTTTCTCTTAGTATTTAAGTATGAACGCAAAGCCGATGGCACAAAGCAAAGATGAAAATCAGCCCACAGCGATCGCCACAGTGATTCTACTTTAAAATATGAACAGATAGAAATGGATATAGCGGCATGACTGCTCATCACTGATTTTATTACCTGTTGAAGTTCAGGGTCTGGCTGCTGGGCTGCGGTCAGCAGTCCCTCAGCTTTAATGTCACTCTGGTTTTTTGGATAGCTTAGCGTTAGCATGCTGTCTGTGTAGAAACCTTTAAAGAGCCGAAGTTGTGTTAGCAGCATAGTGCAGCAGTCTTTACCACCATGTTACCATCACGCGCTTGTCCATTTTTGTAATACAAATAAAAGTTATGTGCATATCCATGCTGTAGACTGTGTTGCTATTTTCCTCCTCCGACACACAGACTGGAATCATATGATTGTAGTGCAAATGCAAATGGAACTGATAAGTTGGATAAAGCAGGAAGACCAACAATTCCAAGGAATTAAACCACAACTCGGCGTACATGAGCAGAAGATAAACTTAAGGGCCAGATGCATCTCTCAGGTCCTATGTCAAGTCTTTTCTACATATATATATATATATCCTTTTCATATTTGTTGAGCACATGTTTTTCAGATATTGTTCATCTGCTGTAGATTGTTTATTTTTTAGGTCTTTCACTTTTTCTTTTCTCCTCCAATTTTACAGTTTTCTCAATTTTCTAAGGACGTTTTTAAGAACTTCACACCATGCCAAGTTATCTGCTATTAGCTCTTTTGAGGATCACCTTCTTACTTGTTTTATGCTTGAATGAGTCATCCGTCAGCGTTAAGTGGCTTAACAAATGGAAAACATTCCTCTGAAAATGGTACAGGGATCGGACAGAACAAGTGAAAAAGCAGACAACGTCCAAAGAAATATTTAAAAGACCTTCAGAAAGCCTCAAGAAGTATTGCTCCAAAACACTTTTAAAAAATCCCTTATAAATCTGTCTCCTTGGTAGTATAATATAAAGAAATAAGAGGAAGTTTCAGAACTTTCACAGTATTGAATTTAGCAAATAAAGAGACTCATCAAATGATGCTGCAGCTCAGTACTTCTAAAAGAAGTACAAACAAAAAATATAATATACATATAAAATGCTTACATTAAGACAATATACTTAGTCATGTGACTCTACCATAGAGCTTTAGCTTAATGCTTTGGTTCAGATTACGTTGCTTACATTCATGATTATGTGTTTTGCCTTGAGTAAATCAACTGTAATTACAGTATAATCTTCACTCTGGCATGCATACGTTTATTGTCTATAGATGGTTGAAAAATGACTCCAAAAGGAAAGTCGCAACATCTTCGGTGACATTATCTGATGGTCTGTTTCATGTACAGCATGAATGTTGGCTGGAAGTCATTTCAGGACTTTGGGAGTCTGGATTTTTTGTTTTTATCTTATCATTTGATCGGTTAAAAAAAAGAGAAAAACTTGTGGTGAGAGAAAGAAAAACAAAGCTTAAGGGGTGCGAGATGGAGGCTCTCGATCATCACATCTTACCCCGCTGAGCTAACCAACCGACACAATAACAAAGCGTACCTCACAGGCTTGTATTATTTACAATGGGAGGGCAGAGAGGTGGCTGTGAGAGACAAGAGGCCTGCAGAAATAACCTGACAATGCAACACATGACAAGGAATATGACCTAATCTACGTGTGGATATAAAATTGCATGAAAAACAGCTGTGAGGTTTTTTAATTCAAGTGAGACCATATCACATCCAAATAAACTCTCAGTCAAATGTTGTATTTATAGACTGGCGACCGTAACAGGGTATACGCTGCCTTTTGCCCCATGACAGCTGGGATAGGCTCCAGCCCTGCCTTGAACCCTAAAGTGGATAAAAATTGACAGATATATGAATTTTTTTGTAATAAAAAAAGAAACAAAACATAGGAATTTGCTTTCTGTAATTGCAATATTGTGATCAATGTTTCCTGGTCGTGAAGAGAAGGTCTGCCTCAGGAATATGCCCACCGGCCATCCGTCTTATAAACACATTGCAGGGACGCAAACTTGATGTCACAGCGTTGTTCTCAAGAGAGAGCGAGGGCACCTTGACGGCATTTTGTCCTTCAGAGATGAAGAAACTGTCAATAACCAAGTCATGTAATTTCCCAGAGGGCTTCCAGCACTGGATTAATATTTTTAGCCAAGTAGCTATATCTGTCCTGTACACGCACTCAGCCTCACTCTTATTTTGGGAGCAGGTCCAGTTTCAAAGTCACTTCACCTTCTCTGAGTTTCTTTTTTCACCTAATGGCAATTTTGAGAAGTCGCTTTCCTTCAAATTACACATCCTCACTGCAGCTCATCTTAAAAAAGATGGTTTTATATTAGGATTTAAATAACATCTTTAGTTTTAATACAGGTCTGGAGGGAGCCTATAGGAAAGCATGTACTATTTTTTTCAGTGTAACTGAAGGAACCACATCTGCTTGGTCAGAAGGTGACCTTACCTGCACTGCACTTTGCAAAGCTGGCACGATACTGCATAAGGACCCATGTTTTTACCACAGAAACTCACTGCTTTTTATTTCCCTTGGGGCACTGATTGAAAAATCTTAGAAACAGGGAAGAAGAGGTGTCAGTGCAACATAAACAGAAGAACTGTTTTATGACAAAGAGTCTTTTTAAATAAAACAACAACAGCTTTAACGACAGGCGACGAGAACGCCTGCAGCCTGGAGGTAGACTTTCATCGGGGTTTTCCAGCGGCTTTAGGTTCCTGTTACGAAGAAGTGCTCGATAAAATGTTTGTTTTAGAAGTGACACTTTCACGCTGACTGATCTCGGCTATAAATTAAGAAAACACAAATACACTTGGTGGGTTATGAAGAAATTAAAAAGATTTAAGGATTTAAGTCTCCACTACATTGCTGTCTGTGACCAGCTGTTACCACATAAATCAATAGGAAGCCAGCTGAATTCCAATTACCGAGACTTAATTTTCAGATACGATTTTATGCAGCAGGCTGCATAAAGTTCCGCTGAGAGAGACATCCTCAAAAAAAGACACTAACATAATTTGATAATACTTGATAATGGAAAGAAATTTCACCTTCTAATTTCATCTTTTTTAGTGCAAAGCCATTAATGGTCATGTTTTGCATACTTGATTATCTGTGTAAACATGAGTTTGACTGTTAAAAGAAGGAAATGTAACCCCCCCCGCCACACTTCTCGTGAAACCTTCCTCTTGTGCAGTTAACTGTCAGATGACAGAGTGAGGCAAAAACAACAAGGGAGGAGATGAGCTATGAAGAAGAACAGGAAACAAGAGAAGCGGAGGAGCTGTCAGTCGCACTCTGCCTTCTTAGGGTTTAATATCTCTTTCTCATGCACACATCGAGGCCTCCTTATCTGCTGTCAGTGAATGCCAGCTAGATGTCACTTTTACTCTGGATTTCCCGCTCGTGGCAGAAGAACTGAAGGTCAGCTCACGAATGGTGAGCTCAGTGTAAGGGGACTGAATATAAACCTCGGTCTGCCTTAGGATACACTCAATGACTGAGTCCTTTCAGTAAACTGATCATGTTTATCAGCGTATGCTACACATCATGCAGAACCTCTCTTTTTTCCTCCCCTTTTTTAATCATTTGTATAAAATAGTGGAAGATAAGCTTCATGAAAATTGACTCCCGGCTGACATCATAAAATAAATAGGCAGTGCAGGTGAGCTATGACAAGTGCTGAGGTACATTTTATCGAGTAATGAATAATACAGGGGTTAAAAAAAAAGATTAAAAAAAAAAAGAAGTCTTCAAACAAGTAGGAGCCAGAAGCATGTTTAAACAGCAAGGTTTTAATACTGTTCTGCTTCAGTTGTTACCGAAGGGACTTTCATAGGTCAACAAAGGCCCAGAATTGTTAAAGGAACATTTCTTTAAAGCTGCGCTGATGCATATTTTATAATAACAATTGTTGAAATGACTATACAGGGGTCGCTCATAGTGACGAACTCACATAAAAATGATCAACCACCTCTGCAGCTGCCCTCAGCCCACACTCGCTGAACTTGTTCTCGTGTTTCTGTGTGCTGAATGGTTATTGCCGACAATTTGGGCGCACCTAACTCTGGTTCTGGCTCTCTGTTTTTTTGTAAAATGTGCTACGTGACGGCCATCCAGCGCGAGCAGCATCGGCTTTATTCTGACTTGTTCTTTTTAGTTTGAGCGAAGAACACCGACAGTCGTAAAAATTACTCCTGTTGAGCCCCAATATTACATAATCACGATCATACCCATCTGCCAATTTTTATTGCTCCCATTATTTATTCACTCACCGTGAGGCATTGATCTCTGATTTGGCCCTTTATGACCGATGACAAAATGAAACAAATAATGGATTTTGTGATTTAGACTCAAAGCCCACTGAGGACGAACAGTATATCTGATGTGACAGGGAGATATCTGTATTCATCTGTGCGTGTGTGTGTGTGTGAGAGAGAGGGAGGCAGTGTGTGTGTGTCTGTATGTGTGTTTCATTTCTGGTTTGGAGTGGGTGAGGGCGGGGGTTTGCAAGTAAGGTCACACTTTGTGAGATATCAGAAAAGCAATATTCCTTCAAGTTGAGCGGTATGTGCTGTAGAGAGGAGGACCACAGCGGGAAGAAAAGGATTGTGGGATGTGGCATTGATAGTCATCTGCTGTTTTGTGTATTGTGGCGAGCTTGTGTCTGTGTGTGTGGGTGTTTTTGTGTGTGTGAATGTTGGTATTTCAGTGTGTCCATACTGATTCCATGTGATGATATTCTGATGTTAATGAATGTTATTATGCACATTATATAACTGTAATCGTGGGGTATCAGAATAATTGGCTGTTAAACATCACTTGTTGGTCTTGTTTTTGTCTTATCTTTATTAGATTTGGGTTTTGTTGTTCTAGCAAAGTAATCCTGATAACAACAAGGCAGGTAAAGAAAGCGTTGTATACAGTTAATGTACAGTGTACGCACACTATACGTAGTGTGGTGTGTAAAAACTCTTGGCAGTCTTTGGAGCAGAAAAATGAAATTGAGGCTGACCCCAAAAGCGATTAAATCTCTGCTTGCTAAGTGACGACGCACCCATGATGCCGAAGCTCCTACTCCGTTCATTAAGGATGTTGTATTTTTAACATGTTGGGACGCTTTGTAACCTGTTTTATTTAACATAAACCAGCCACTAAAAATAATCTGTGATCACTGTAGGCCTCTTTGGATTTTTATCAGCACTATTCATGTGCAGCACGTTTTTAGGCTCAGGTTTTAAAACCTTATGATGTAACTACAGCCCATGGGCTCACAGTTTGCCAGACACCATATATCTGAAAACTTTAAAGAAGAATCACTCTGAGGCTAACTAAGATTTCAGTCAGTACATGAAGCTGTGAATCAGGAATTTTTCTTAGGGAGTCATCCAAATTACACTGCAGCATATTAATGGCTGACCTCATGTTGTGGGTAATCATCAAAGGTGTTCTCTTGACTGATGTTTGGTTTGTTTTCAGCGTTTTCTATTAGATTGCATTTGTCTCTGTCTATCGGAGAAACTCATATCAACTTTTGAGAGGTAAAAAAGTTAACTCATCCTAAATCTTTAAAGTTAACGTGTTTATATTATCCTAACAATAGCTCTGTGGCAGGGATTTACACGACTAGTCGACTTATCGTCGCTGTTGTCATTAGTTCGCACCAGAATTAATAGTCATTTAATCTAATTGTTAAAATTTGAATTGATGCCCAAAGTAGGTAAATTATTGTCCTGAATGTTCTGCAGCCATCTGCCACCAGATGGCGCATCATTCAGAATTGCTATGAGTCTGATAATCTGGGTGTCTGTTAGAATGAGATCGTGGATACAAGCGACGGCAATCGGTTTTCTCCAAAAGGTTAATGGGCCTTGCCTTAGCGATAGGATGAGGAGTTCATTCATTCAGGGGGGGGGGGGGTTCTGGACCTGCTGGAGAGATTGCATCTAATGGCTGACCTGGGAATGACTCTGTTTTCCTGGATAAGCTGAAAGAGGTGGTGAAAGGGAGGTCTGGGCTTCTTGCTGCCCCCACGACCTGACTTCAGATGAGGGGAAGAAAATGGCTGGATGATTTATTGTTTTGTTATTTTAGATTTTAAATTTTATTGAGGTGATGGTCATGAATTTTCGAACAGGGTGCATCATTCATAATGCACTGCACAATGCAACACACTTTTCTGTTGCAGTTTTTTAAAAGTGTTTTTTCTCCTTCGTTGTCTGTCTGGAGTATAATGTGTAATGTCGATAATGCACAATGCGATTTGCCGCACAGTTAAATGGCAGGATTCATTATTGGAGAATGTGATAAGTGGTTTAAAATGCCTTTGTTCTTAGTCTTTGACATTTTCCATATGATGGTTCTCAAATTTAAGTCAATATCTGAGTTTAGGTGTAGTTTTAGTCAGTCTATTTTCTTTTAGAAATTAGACATTAGTTTAATTTAGAAATTAGTCGCCAGGAACATCCCTACTCTGTAGCTAGTTCAACATCAGTAACCCTACAAACATTGCTGCCGTTTAGTTTTCTGTCTTCATTTATGTGTGAAGTGTTAGCAGAAGTCATAGCACAATATATAAGAACCAGTCCAATTCTGCTAACACATGTTCTGACTAAGTCCCTCAGTCAGAACATTATATATATCATCTTAAATGAAAAATTCCTTCTATGTTCAAACTCCATAAAACTTTGTAAATCCTCTTTTTTCATGGATGCCTGGATGTTAAACTTTATTGTAACAGCTGGGAGAACAGCCACACTGATCATTTTATCAGAGCTGGGTAATTTTTAACTCTCAGTGATACCACAGTGTTTGTTTGTGTTTGGTAATCAAAGAGGACTTTGGACCCAGAAATGACTAATGACATCAGACTTAAGAGGCAGATAGAGCTTGGGTAGTGCCATGTTGTTCTTAATACAAAACCAAAAGAAAAAATTGGCGCCAACAGGTAATAAGGAGGAAAACATGCTAAAGAATGCTGAAAAAACAGCTCTGAGAAGATCAGCAGGACAATATGATACAGAGGAGGGACTGGATCCACATGAACACAAAGAATTGTCACTTTATTATTAGCAGCTGGCGATGCTTAAGTTCCCTGAATTTTTCTCAAACGCTCTTTGTGTTGAGTACCTACACATCAAACCAGTTAAGAGTTATAAATGGCTTCAAGCTTACATTCAGGCATTTGGGACTCAGTCAGGCACTCTCAAATTCAAATTGTTGTACATATATAAGGGGGAAGTCAGGAGAGCGTCACAACCATCTGTAAAACACAGTAGATGCACTGTCATGGCTTCCGACTGCATTTCAGGTGGTGTTGGCGATCTTATTAAAAGTGATGGAATTATGAAAACAGTAAACTCCCATCAGAGTTTGATCCATCATGTAGTACCATCATTAAAGCATCTGAGCTAAGCAACAGAATGATCTCAAACACACAATGGAAAACTATCAGTCATGGATTGGCCTCCCCACAATGCAGACCTCATCTGCATTGTGGGTTCATCTTAACACAGAACAGAACAAAAGGCAGCCAACATCCAAAGAAGAGCTTTGAATGAAGCCTGGAGAACTATTCTTGAAGACTTAAAGAAATGATAAGAAAGCTTGCCTAAGAGAGTTCAGGCTGTGTTGAAGAACGAAGGTTGCCTTTTATCCTGTATTTCTATTTATGCTTCGACATTTCACTAAATTGCTGTACCTATTTCTCATTTCCCCAGCAAAGTATGAATAAATGATGATGATGTTGATGCAAGCAGCATGCACTTTAAATGTAAAAACTTTTATAGCTGGAATTCAATGTTAATACCTATGTATCAACCATTGGATGTACTTTCCAAAGCTGTAAAATCCCACTAAAAGCTATTTGTTATCCTTTAAATACATCAAACACCTTAAATTGACTTCCTTAAGCATCAAAACTTCTCTTTTTTCCTTAAGACTTGTGTGTGTGTGTGTGTGTGTATACAAATATATATATATATATATATATATTTATGAAGGTCTGAAGCAGACATTGCTAGTGGTGAGTGAGTATATGACTAGGCTGTGTATTAGACTCGACTTTCCACTACGCATCGGAAAATGTTTACCTCTGGAGTTGATCCTTAAAGAAAATCTTACATGTTGTGATTCAACGTAAGTGCATGGAAGATTTCATCACTCTACATATTGTAAGATCACTGTGACTAGTCTGAAAAGAGATAAAATGCTAATCTGTTGTACGGCTGAACTAACACAACACTGTGCATAGGCTTCATTTTATCTTGGAAACGAGGCCCCAGAGCAACTTCTCTGGCTTGCTCAGAGATGTCAATCAAACTGTTATGCCCTTGAGTGCAGACTGAGCATCCAGCAATTCACTGGGAGGCTGAGTGCCAATGCCTGTTAAGTGCATATATTTCTTTTTATTATTTCCTGAATGTACCCATTCATTACCTTGATCATATAAAAGATAGTTACAGTTATTCCTAGCCTTTGGTCTTAATTTAGCACCTCAGTGACAAGATTTGAGCAATTCTTGCCATCATAATGACTGATTACCTTCAAAATATTCTCAAGTCAGTATATTTGCTTTTAAAACCACCAGCTGGAGGTTGTACAGCTTTTCAGCACACACAAATATCACAACTACCTGACAGACTAAAGGTAAAAACAATATATTACTGCAGACAAGACGCACACACTTTCTATTTAGTTTTTAAAAGTCCCTAAAAGCTATTTTCTCCAACTCTACTGCTAGAGTTAAAAACTGTTTTTGTTCTTACATGAGAGAGGTCTCTATTTTGTATTTGCCTGTGTCCGTCTGATGGGTTTCAAGTGGATGCTGGAAAAAAAAAAAAATATGAGCGCTCCAAAACCAGACCAGCAGATGTGAGTTTACTTTAGTTTACCAGGAACACAAAACATGCCTGGTCTTTTACGCTGACTTAAAACTGGGGCTGTTTGTTGCAAGTAAAGGAAAAAGCATGTGCTCTGCACGAGTATTCTTTTGTCTTTCTAGTCCATGCAGTAATATTTTTCAAGTCACAGACCTTGTTGAATTGTTGATGATAATGATTATAAACAGCTCAGCCAACCAAAGCTTTTTTGTCATCAAAGCGAAATCTGGAACGGCTTCAGTGTGAAGTCAAAGCTGACAAATCTACACAGAATTTAACTGTGTTAAAGATGTTTGAATTTTCAAATGAACTACACAGAACTTCTTCAGCTTATTACATGATTTTTTTTCATAAATGGAAAAATCCTCTGCTGGGACTGAGTTGGTGTTAAAAAAAAAAAAAGGTTAAACCTTTTTACTATCATGCTGCAGGTCATAACTGCTACTCTTCCCTCAAATACCCCACAATTATTGGTCTGCAGCCGCCCCACCACCTGATCCCCAGTTGTCCTGTTAAAACTGCTTTGCATTGCTTGGCTCATTTAAAACGTTGTAGAAAAGTGATCATTCTTCCAGTTTTATGTTGAAATGGTATTCGGGCCATCTTTTCAGCGGTGCTTTTGAAATTTTCTGATGCTGCCTAGCAACAGGCACACACCTGCTGCTTGGTACAGCTTTCCAACTGATGAGCCGATGCTTCTTACAGCCAAAATACTGTGAGCCTTCCCACACATGCTAAATGCCACACGTCTAATCATAACAGCTTTCGTATCTCTCTCTTTTTTATTTATTTATTTTTTCCTAATAATAAAAACCTCCAACTTATTCTTATTTGCTACAGTTGTGAATTTGGCATTAAAACCGAGCTTGAATATGAACTAAAAAAAAGGGCGATTTCAATTGAAAACAGCTTGCTGCGAGAAAATTGGACTGTAAAAAGTTCAGGCTTTGATATTTTAAAGTTTTTCAAAAACAACTCTTTACAGCTGAAACTATTCCTTGGAGAGTCCACATCAGCAACTTTTGCAAAACTATAAAGGCACTAAAGTTAATTCCGGTCAGCCAGTTGAACTGGAATGAACCTTTCTCCTTGAGTCTCACTCTGCTGGCCTCACAGCGAGCTCACCATCATGGACAAAACACTGGCAGAGTAAGAGGGCTTCAAAGAGCGGGCCGTCTCTACAAAGCAGCAGTTCAAGCTTCAGAAGCAGCTACAAACAGGGGGCCTAATGGCCACGAGCCACAGAGTGCCTTTTCAACGGGACATGAATGTGTGATAGGGTCAGCAACATCAAGGTTGTAATGTTAGATGAAGTTGTGATCTTAAAAAACAAGTTCAAAAATGCTTCGTCTTAGATTGGCAAGGACAAGCCAGTCCTTTACATGAAAGTCAGTCAGCAGTCTTGGACACAAAATAAGTGACACTGGTCTGTGATTTAAGACCTTTGATTGAACGCATCCAATTGCACATAATGTTATTTCCTTTTAGGCTGCAGTAGCTAATGCAAAGAGGACCTGTGGTATTTCATTCACTCAACAGAAAATTGTTATTTGTATATTTAGTTAAATATATATTTGGTGTTATGGTTCTGTTCTGGGACCATCCTGGCCTTTCACATGCAGAGACCAGCAGCAAAAGCTCAGCACAGAAGAGGGCCGGCATCAGTTATATCATAAATAACACAGACTAAGCCAGACACTAAATTAAAAAGAGCTGAGGTGGGAATAGGGTTGCTAAGTAGCTTGCAGATATACTGTCACTTTGGGCAGGGTAAAGCAGCTGCAACACCATGCCCTATGTAAAATCTGCCAGTTGATTGGATAGAAAGGTATCAGCTGCTTTGAGCTGGCACTGGAATGGTCTGATCTGCTGGGGAGAAGCTTGAGTTTGTGGCTCACCTGAATGTTATAGCTGATTTGTAAATTCAGAACCTTAAAAGAATAACTCCAGAGCTGGTTGAAAAGTGATATTCTACTGTCCTGTGCTTGATAGCTACAACTCTGTTGTTTCTTGGACCACAAACTGTCCACAGACTGTCAACCTCTTGCTTAATCACAGACATCCGAATTCCCTAAACAGATGAAATGTGCAGCTTCTTTCAACTTGTTAAATTCCGGCTATGCACTGTGGCTCGTCTCTGTGACATCCTGCAGTTATAGAGGAGATCTCGGAAGAAATGCTACATGCATGGCTTGTTGGCTTTGCAAGTGATGGTGCAGCTGCTGTTACGGACTGATTGAGAGGAACGGTGACAAGATCAACCAAAACCTGACCGTCATTCATGGCATCGACCACAAGTTAGAACTTGTTTGGTTCAACATGCTACACACACATTACACAGCCAGGACACTGTCACATAATTATTAACTATCAAACTATGAACATCTGCTGCTGATCGCATTAGATCTCATCTGTTATTATTATTATTATTATTATTATTATTTTAAATCACACACTGGAAGGATACATAATGGTACAATGGGTCCAGGTTACACTTTGGGGTGAGAATTGAGTTTTGTCTTTATTCTGTATTTGTTGACATTTTAGAATTTAAAGTTAGTTGAATTAGTTAATTAAAACGCTTCTTTTTAGTTTGTATAAGACAAAGTTTCCAACTGTATTTTCTTCAAGGTCACTTGGTAGGCCTTTAATTGGGTTTCTGATTTTCTCCATTTGTTGTTTTATTTTGTTTTCGCTCATTGTTTGATTAGGTTTAGACTCCAGAACCACTTGGTTAGGTTGGCTATTAGATCATCCATCCATCCATCAATCCATCCATTTTCTTCCGCTTATCCAGCTATATCCAGCACCGGAGCCTATACCAGCTCTCATGAAGTGAGGGGCTAATGAAACATTCAGATCTATGGGCAATTTGGAATCACCAGTTAACCTAAGACATGTGGGTGTCACTGGACTATGGGTGATAGCCAAAGTACCCAGAAGCACCGGAAGAGCATGCAAGCTCCACAGAAAAAGGCGCGCCTTTACATCAATACAGCAACATGAGATTGTGAACCAATGAGAGCTATAGGTAAAAAAGCTGTTAGACCAATTCTTAATCAGTCATTCATATCCAAACAACTACAAAAACCAACTTACATGCCATATGTTCACCCTGTTTGATTGATTTAAGTCTTAGTTTAGAATAAGCTCTATGCTGAAATGACACCTTCCAGGGAATTTAATGATTTGTTTATTGCCCTAGATTCTCATTTAACATCTGTCCTGCATTTAATGCTTTCCTTAAGAAGTATTTCATCTTCTGGGACTGCTTCTGTTCTGTGTGTCCCCTGGCCACAACTATTACATATATTTTAGTTACACAGATGACATTGAAAACTATTTTACCACCGAGGCTCATTGCTGCTTTTGGTTTTGGAAAAACGTTTGATGTTTTGGGCTGAAATTTCACAGGGTGCGTTTGAACTGAAAAATATAGACCCCCTGAATTTGAATGCAAATAGCACTGAAAGCAGCTTTAAAAGAACTAGCAGCTCTCTTCTTAACCAAAGACGTCAAAAAAGAAAAAAAAATACTATGTTGCTCTTCACAGTCTCTCGATAATCACTGCCTGTCTCTCAGCAAGTGAAGCATCAAGCCATGCTGGTGGTATGGCTCCAGGGATGGCTGCGACTGCCATGAACAGACATTCATGGTAGACATGAGGAGGAAGCTCAGCTTCACAAAGCAACAGCCATTTCTGGAGACTCTTTTTCTTATAAAATATTGAATAAATAGCTAGTAGTCCTTTTCCGACATTGTGTGTGCTCAGGAGGAGTTCAGCCACTGTACTGAATTAAAGGTCAAATTGTTTTGAGGCTCTCAGAGCTACAATACTGCACAGTTTATGTAGTTTTGAACTTGAATGGTATTAATGGCCTTTTTTAATCTTTCACTATATGCATAACACAAGATGTTATGTGTCTTATGTAGACACCCAAACCGATTAAAATAGATCTGATTGACTGTATACATGAAACGGATGAATGAAGGGGATCAATCACTTTCCAGATGAATATCCTCTGAAGGATCTGAAAAAGTCTTTCATCCGTTGTAGCTCTGACTTTGACAGGACTTGGAGTTTTTGTATAAGTGCTGTCAGGATGCAGTGTGCTGACAAAATCTTCAGTTGATTACTAGTTTTCTGTCCTTACACTCGACTCAAACCCACCAGTTTAGACATCCTGTGACAATGACATGAAGACAAGTCGATGTGACCTGCGACTGCAGTTGGACAGTTTCTTTTTAAAACTTGTACTGAGAGGAAGCTGAAACAAGGCGAGAGTGTAATTTGCGTTATTTTCAATCAAAGTTATATTGACCCTCAGAGAAGTTCAGTAAAGAACTGCTGGTTGTGAGGTAAGCTGAACCAGGCCTCAGAGAGCCTGAGGAGTAGCAAATAAAATAGATTCATCACAGCGTCTTTCTGGTTCCCACAGGTTTTAAATTACCTTTGAGAAACATTCTGCTAAAAATAGTAACCTAATTAAGGGTGTCATTATAGCTGTAAACATAAAAACTTTAATGAATTCTACTTTCATTTTCACGTGGAGCTTCAAACTAACTTCCAGTATGTATATTCAGCCTACAGGCAAAAGAGTCTTTAGTATAGTGAATTAAGTATAAGAAATCCATCTTCTTAAGAACAAATCAGCAAGGCGATTTACAAAAAAGCATTCTTTTCTGGAATGAGCAAAAATAATGTCCTCTCTTTTGTTGAAGCCCCATTTCCTGGTGCAAAACTGCAGCTGGATCATTATTGCAGTGTTATAGCTGGAGGAAGAGTTTAGCAAGTGATTTCATAAGTACATAATCGCCATAGTTACCACTGCACCTCACATGTAGGTGTCGATTATCAAACAGCATGTCACATGGAGGGGGGGGTAGAGACTTTTTCCATCTGCTGCCCCAGTGCTGTCTGTTACCTAATGTGATCAAAAACTAAAAATTAAAGAGCCAACAAAAAAAGAGACGCTAATAGATATTACACATGTATCAGACAATGTTCTGAAATAAACAGTACAGCTATGTTTCACTGGCAAAGGAAAGCTAATCTCAGAAGTCTGTGTGTATGTTTTAATGATCACCCTGAGTGAGTTGCAGCATTTATGGAGCTCAGGTTCTTTCGTGTTTCAGTGCACCAGTGATGATCGCATACATGCCCGCGTGCACACAAACTGCATCAAACATAACAAACTGTACAAACTGTCAAACCAAATTAATTTAGAAAAAGAAAACCGAACTAAGGTAGGTAAATAATTTTAAAAAATACATATAAAGTCTGTATAATGAATAATTAAGTAAGATAAGTAAAATGTATTTATAATGCACCTTTCACAGAAACACAAAGTACACACCTTAAAGACACCAAGAAAAATAAATAATAACCGAAAACAGCAACATGAAGAATGCAAGGTCAGCCATGATTACCTAAATGCTTGTCTAAACATGAATTTCTTTGGAGGTTTTTCAATAGCTAGAGACATTCCTTTGTTAAAAAAAATAAAGGAATGAAGGTAACTCAATCCAAAGTTTTTGGAGCCACTATCCCAAGAGGCCTAACCCTGCGTATTTTAAAATGAGTGCGAGGCACCCGAAGTAATCTCTGCTCTGAAGACCAAAGGGACCGGTTAGAAGAGTAGATCAATGAAGGCTCTGAGGGATACTGGGTTGCTTTACTGTTCACAGCGTTTTAAAACAAGAATTTTAAAACTGACTCTAAAGCTAACAGAGAACCGGTGAAGAGATTTTAAAACTGGAGAATTATGAGATCTCTTCCTGGAATTAGTTAAAAGGCCAGACTGCAAATGATTTTGCAGATCACGTGTTAAGACATTTAAATTGGGAGGCACAATAGTCCAAATGAAAAAAGATAAAAGCATGACCAATTTGCACCAATTCCTCCTTAAAAATATATATCTAAACTTAGCAATGTTCATCAGAGGAAAAATCTAAGCTCACGTCAGCTTCCTGACATGGCAGAGAACTGTCCAGGATAACCCAGAGGTTTAGTAGAGAAGCCCAGAAACCCAACACAGTGTTTGATACTGGAGATGGAGCTATCTGGAACAATTATGAGAGTCTCTCTTGTGCAGAATATCTGGTTTTCTAAAAGCCACAAAGAAGAAAAGTACTCTGAAACCCTGATGCTGCCTCCACTGAGCTTCAGTGTTGAAACAAAAGTTTGGTTTTAGTGTACTCTGCCTTTTTGCCTCCAAATATAAGACTCTGCTTTTCCCCCCAAAATTAGATTTTTGTCTTATCTGCCCAACAAAAAATGTTTCAGAAGTGCTGGAACATCCAGGTGGTCTTCGGCACACTTGAAACGTGCTGCAATGTTTTTTGGAGAGCAGTGATTTCCTCCATTGAGTCCTTCCATTAACACCTTTCTTATTCGATGTTTCTTTTTGTGGACACATGAAAAAAATAAAAAACTAACACATTTTCTGCAGGTGTTTTTGCTGTTATTCTTGGATTATTTCCCCCCTTTTTTTCTGGCTTGCTTGTTCCAAAAGGAGTAGCAAAAGTCCTAAATCTTCTCCATTTGTGCAGTTTGTTTTTTTCGTGGACTGATGGACATACAGGTCTTTAGAAATGCTGTTGTAGCCTTTCCCAGCTTTGTGCATCTCCCATTCACACTATAAATCCCATCTCCTTAATTGGAACACCTGACGCCAAGGAGCTTTTAGAGAAGTCAGTAGCACAAAGGTTCACTTAGCTTTTCCAGCCTGGTCTCTGAGTGAGATTGCTCAGTGATTTCACTAGACAGGAAAAGTATATTTGTATGTGTTTTCTTACTTCAGCCAGATTGTTTTTGTCTTTTGACTGTCTCATATGAAATATAGAGGACATTTTATAAGGAAAAGTATAATTTAATCCTCACGGCACCACTGTTTCCCTCTTCCTCCTCATTCACACAATAAAACTGAAATTCAGATTTCAAACTCAAAACAGTCGGAAAGTAAACCCACTTTTAGTTTTTTTGGTAAGCGTCACATCAGTGAGCCGTACCATGGACCAGTCTGTTTACAGAAGATATTCCTGGTCTCTTTCTTCATTTTAATGCATAAGGTGTTTGTGAAATATGACATGGATGGGATTGTGTGATTGTGTTTGTGTACGTGCGTGCTTCTGTGTGTGTTATAACTGAGGGGAAGCTAGAGGAGAGGCAGAAGATGAACATGCTTTATGGCAGTAGTAAAATTCTCCATGGTCCGTCTGCTAGGGAAGAGCCAAGGGCAGAATGTTTATAGCTCCCAAACATTATAAACTACCTCTGTGCATTTACCTCAAGCTGCTGTGTTTGGCCAGCCATGTCCCTGTGTAGCAGAACGGGCGCTGGAGTGGCTTGTCCCTTCATGAATACTAACTATACCTCTGTTTCACTATCATTAAATGTATCTTTGCTATTTCCAGACTCACCCCGTCTTCTGGTGAAGTCAGGAGCACCGAAGTGTGATTTCATGCTGTGAATATCAACTGGTACACAGTTTACACAGCCATATTGGTTGAATGCAAGTGTGTCCTCTTCTGTTACGAGAGTACAACCCGAATGCAAACTGAAAACAAAAAAGCCAAACTCACTGATGTCTCGTTGAGGTAAATTCTGATGCCGTTACACCTCAAAAGACAAAGGGACTTTTTAAAAACATGCCACTGGATTTATGTGCAAAGGCCAGTTGATGAACTGCTATGACCTGCAAGGTTAGGGTCCCCTAGCCACATAAGTTAAGTAGTGGTGTGACATTTGTGAATGTGTGAGTTACACAAACGATTTGCTCTTGGTCACTTTCTTTCCTCTGCAGGTTTTTGGTACTTTACTCTCCTTTGATTATGTGGCTGTTGTGCTGACAGTGAGACTTAGTGTTGAGATTTAGCTTACTGCTTAACCCTGTTTATGCTAATAGGTAATAGACAAGTTGGTGAATGAATCCAAATGAAAATTTGAATTAAACAAAATCACGCATCCATCCATTTCTTTAACTACTTGGGTCACCGAAGGTTGGAGGGTGGGGTGGCTGGAGCCGATCTTTTCTAGGGAGAGAAGCAGGGTACATCACATCCATGACAGGGCTAACACAAAGTGAAGGGCAATCAAACAACCTCATTACCACATGTAGAGCCAATTTAGAATACAAGTTAGGTAAACTGGTGATTGACCTGAAGAGGCACAGGATGAACATGAAAGCTCCGCACCAAAATGTCTGAGTCGATCCGCAGGATTTATGAAAAAGAAAAACATCCCATCTGTAAAGCTAAGCTAGTCTTCAAGCAGTTTACTGCCTGCTGACTCGTGTTGGTTCTATTACCCAGTACACTGAATATCCAATGATTAGAAACACTTTTTATAATGTGATTTTTATTATACAATCTGAACAAGGTTTCTGGTGTTTTTCTTTCAGTTTGCTCTTCAAACCAAGATGCTGAATACTGTGTTTTAAACCCCCCCCCCCAGCTACAACAAAAAGTTAAAAGTGCATATTTTGTTATTATTATTACTATTATTCATTTTTTCTTAAAACAAAGCTTTTGCTAGTAAAAAGTTTACGAAATTTTCCAAGCAGATAATTTAGCAAGACAATCAAAACAAGCCTACAACACTCATACTCATACACACTCATGTGTCTTTGCCAGTGATACAGTCTAACAAAGTTTTCTCTAATACTTGGTGTTAGTTCATAATGTTCTGATTCTGTATCTACAGCCATGTGAATAATTTACTACTTCCAGAGGAACTAAGAGGGTGAGTAGCAGCCAGGTGCTTATGAGCAAGTGCACTTCATTAATTGAGTAACTGAAGTGTGAGCACCTCTAAAAAAGCAGAAATTTTGGCAGTTAGATGGCTTGGAGCATTTATGTGTGTTGACACAATGCCACAATCTGCCCAGGAGTAGATATCTCAGTCAGTTCACGTGAAGGTCAGACCGTGCAATGCTCAGAGAAACTGGAAATAACTCAATAGCTACATCTCAGACTCTACAGGCCTCAGTTAACATGTGAAATGTTAAAGTTCATGAAAATACAGTTAGAAAAACACTGAATAAGTATGACTTGTTTAGAAGATTTACCAGGAGAAATCCGCTCCTCTCTAAAAAAGAAGGCTTTCAAAGTTGCATCTGAGCAAACCACAAGATTTCAGGAACACTGTCCATCAGACAGATGAGACCAAATCGAGATGTTTAGCTATGATCTGGGCTAGTTTTGCAGCTACGGGACCTGGGCATCTCGGCCACTCGGTTGAACATGAAGTCCTCTGTGTACCAAAATGTTCTAGAGGCAAATGTGGGGCCATCTGTCCGACAGCTAAAGCTTGACCCAAACCTATTCATGAAACAGAAAGAATCACAGTGTTGCAGTGGCCCAAAGTCCAGACCTCAGCCTGACTGAAATGCTGTGGATCTTAAGTGAACTGTGCAAAAATGAATGCCTGCAAACCTCAATGAACTAAAGCAACACAATAAACCCAACACAGTTCTCAAAGTGAGAGAGTCACACAGACGAGATGACTTCAAGTTACTGCAGATTCTACTTGTGGTTCTACAAGCTACAGAGTCACAGGGTGTAACTTTTAAAGGTAATAATCAAGACTATGCATATAATAAACATCCAGTGATATCGAATGGCATTTACACAAGGAATTCGCCTGCAGTGATATTTACTTTGATGCTTTTAGTACATTATCCTGATAATATCTAGATACGCTTACTTAAACAGCATTTACGGTGCACGATTTTTAAATATTTTGACTTTACTTATCTTTACTCCCCACACCACAATGCTCTGGGGGAACTTATTCAATTTAGTTATTTTTATACTTACGCACTGAGGCAATGATTGTGTCTTTATGGGTTCTTCACATGTGCTGCATCCTCACAGCTAAAATCTAATTTGCCAGCTGAAAACAGCCAACGACTCCATATTACAACACAACCAGCAATTACCACGCAAGCCATATCTCCGACATCATACGAGACAATCAAGTATCTCTGGCCTTAAATTATATTGAGCTCCCATATGTTTCTCAAATTCAAACCATATTATGTTTTTATTGGTCGGCTGCATAGAGAATTAGCCCCTGCAGGTCTTAGTCGCAAGAAGGGGACCCTTCTTCATTTTGTGTAGAGTACATCATGCACACCCAAGTCCTGATGCACAGAAGCACTCCATCTGAATCCTAACACCATTTTACACTCAGACTCTGAAAGCTGCTGTCACAGGATACAAGATTTATTTGCCTGTAATTGCCTAATTTTGCCTTTCCTGGAGGCTCCGAGGGAGCCACAGCCCACCGATAGACAGCCTAACCTTGCCTACCGAGGAACAGTCCAAGGATGTAATACTGTCAGCTTCACATAGTTCTCACTGGTGATTTATCATCACTGCCTCCCTCTCTCACTCCCTCCTGCACTTCTCCCCACCTTCTGCTTGAACAAACACTTAGTGAGTTGTTATGGCTCTGCTCACTGAAGGTAAAATCCACTGAGTGTTTGCGTTGCAACGCAACGAAGGGATCTGTTGATAGAGGTAACAGAAGTGAGACACGAGGAGAGAAGTGTTAGATGACGGCGACACGCCCTGGATGGGTTGTTTGTCAGGATCAATAGCCCGGTCTGAACAAGCAAGCAGAGGAAGTGTCTTTGTTATGCCAGGGTGGATTCAGGTCAATGATTATGAGTGTTTACCCTTGTAAGGTCCTGAGATTGACAGCTCGGGAGAGAAGATCAGGAGGACATTTTGACAAACAAGATGGCCTTATTCTTTTGGCATTATTAAATTCATAGGTGTGTGAGCTGTTTCTCTTCCAAGTGCAGTGTTTGGTGAGAACGCACTGATGTGTCCTAGTACTGCAGTCAGACATTTAACTAAACGCACACACTGCTTCAGACAAGGCAAGACAAAGCTGCTGTCCTACTTTTAGACATTCAATGAATAATTTCTGCAAAGCTCTTTTAATGGAGTTTGTACCTGGAACATGTTAAAATAACATATTGACCAGACAGTAGACAGCCAGTGATCACAAAGAGTTGATGTACAGGCTGAGGTGCATGATGCGTAAAGTCTATAGCCTATTTTCCACAGCGCATCCAGCAGAGTAAGCCCAATTTTACTGCTTATCTACAGTCGCTCACCGGCTTTAGCTGGGGTAAGACCGGACTTACTCTTTAAATTGCTCATGCAGTTTTAAGATGTTGTGAGGCTTATGGCTCAAGTGCAAAATTATTACAAACAATTCTTTTTTTTTTTTTCCCCAAGTCGGGTCTATAAATAATATTTTTTTTAAAGGTAATGGAAAAAATATTTCTTTTGCTTCCAGGAAAATACATGCCAGGAATTTTAAAACTGCTGGGTGAAGAAGAAGAAAAAGAAATAGGAGAAAGAGAAGAAGAAACCACAGTATAAGTGTAAAGTGTGTGTGTGTGTAAACTAATCTATAATTTATCTAGTCAGTAAGCAATAAATGGCACAACTGATGTCCCGCAGCTAATGGCTTAGGGCAGAAATTATGAACCAGCCAACGCCACAGACTGTGATAGGAATCTATAGCACAAACATGATCTTTAGCCACGTGATGATGTAGAGCAAGCTGGTTATTGTTGCCAAATAAATCCCGACAAACAGGAAACGCCTGAGCTCTCTCTTATTCTGTTATTCTGCTTAAAATATACTTTTTATGAATTTATTTTTACTGTTTTATTGATTTGTTGTGTAGTGTTTTTCTGCACTTTGTCAAACATGTTTTGTTTTTTTTAAAGTTCTCTATAGATATAATGTACCACAGCATTAGTTTGAGTTGATGCCCTAGATTAGCAGTACTGGTAATTACCAAAATAATGTTTTATGTTTCTGTAATGATATATGATATAATGATATGTGCAAGCCCTTTAATTGGAATGATATTTTAATGTTAAAATACAATTACCTCCACCAACGAGGTTATGTTGTTTGCGTGCGTGTCATTTTTTCTGTCTGTAAACGAGATCGTCCAAAACACTTGGAATGAAATTTGTAGGGGTGTAGAGTATATAAGTCATATGAGCATTCCACTAAAATCTGGCTTACATCCACCAAGATCTCCAGGGGCAACTGAATGATTTACTGGTCAGAAATTGACAAAAAACCCCTCATAACCTAAACTATTTGATTCCCACAAGTGTGGTCTGCATTATCAACATATAGAAAACACTGTATAAAGATTTTAAATATCATGTCACATTTGCTCTCTGACCTTTCCTTCAGGGTCAATACATTGATCTGAAGCTCATAGTGGTAATAATCTCTAAGAGCTATTTTTCATAATGTCGTTGTTTGTAGGTAATGACATGAGGATTCTAAATACAGTGTTACTTTGGATCAATGAACTCTTCTTCAAGGTCAGACAAGGTCAAACTTTCATAAACTGTCTTTTATATTTAAAACTATGCTTTAAATTTTTCTGCCTTCATTTGTATTGGCAACATTTTGGGAAATGACATCGGTTTATGGGGATAGTTTGCATCCAAAAATGTCAATTTTAACCTTTGACCTCTCCCTTTCGTTCAGATTGACCACAAAATGCGTTAAAAAAAAAGTGTCAAGAGAAAGAGAATGAGCTGCCTAGTATAGTTAGAACTATACTGTAGTATAATATTAAACAATAAGCATGTCCAGTTATTTACAAATCAATACCTATTATCCACTTCTATTACCTACTCCTACGCCATGTTTGTGCAATCAAAGTAAACATCTGCTGTGCTAATCTTATCTGATTTTTACTGCACTACAAACTTATTAAAGTATGGTTAAACAAAGAAACAAGGACAACAAATACATACAAAATACAGTAATAGTCCCTTAAATGTAAATAGAGCCCAGAGAATGAGCTGCTGTGGTGGAGGTTTGTGCTCTCTGAGTGCTTCTTGTTGTTTCAAATGTACTGTTTTACAAAAAGCAGATAAAATAGTAAAGCATGTTATTGTGTTTGATTAAGACAGCGTTCCTGAACAGAAAAATGAGTTTTAGTGGTTGAATGTTAGCTTTGATTAGTTTCTGACTTCTCATTGAAGTCTGATGTGCAGCTCAAGTTTGAGCTTAAAAGTGTTTTGACAGATTTCTAAATTATTTATTTATTCTTATTTTTTATTACAGGCAGACTAATAAATTTTCCAAGCACTGTATAAGAAACTGCCAAAATGAGATGAAGTGATTGTTATCATATATAGTCTTTATAAATCAGGCATGTTGAAGGCCTCCATATGCCGTCAACACGTACACCTACACAGGTTATTTCACCTCCTGATTAGATGCCTTCTCAGGACCGTGTACGAGTTATGCATATTTTAATTAAGCTTATTTGTTAGATTTGTGTGTCAGTCCTACACATATTAATTTTTAATTCCAAAGTATACTGCGCCAGTGTAAAATAAGCACATTTTACTCAATTAAATGTTACTAAAAAGAGATATGTAAAACCACGCAGGGCTCTGTTTGCTTCATTTGTGCATGCCTGGACTCCTGCCCTGAAGCATAACATTTTTTCACTCTAGAGGAACCGCCATGTTCTCACTATTGAATGTTGTTTCAAATGTTTCTGAATTTAATAAGTAAGCATTTAATTATCATACATTTTTGCTTTTAGTGTGTCTCTCTTCATTTCAGAATGTGTTTTGATAGGAAAAGCAGTAGTTTCAGTTGTGTGTTATAATGGTTTACATTTATTTCATGCTAAATCTTTATTTATAGTACAGGTTATTATTTTAAGTTGATGTTGTTCTTATATTTAATGTAATTCACTCTCTCTTCTTTGACTTCTTAGACTATAACTTGTGTTATATTGTGGATGCTTGTGCGAGCTACAGCTTCAGTGCCTTATAGAGTTACATTTATTGGTGTCTTAACTTGTAGACAGTCTCTAAGCATTATTTATAATAAATAAAAATCAAACTTTTGTGGATTATTTAGGTTTTATGAAAGTGAAGGAGTAATGTAAAATCCTTGTATCTCACACGTGAGTATGCGTAAGAATTAAACCATATGAATAAATAAGCTAAATTTACCAGTTTAATTAAAATTTAACCACTTGCCCAGTTCAAGGATGTGGATGGTCTGGAGCCTATTTCAGCTGTCATGGGTTCATGCGCACAAAGAGAAATTCACACCATTGACACCATTCACACCTAGGGCCAATTTCGAGTCACCAGTTCGCCTAAAATGCACGTTTGGGAGGAACACAAGCAACCACAGGGAGAATATGCAAACGCCACACAGCAGTGCCTCAGACAGTCAGTGGATTTAAACCCAGGAGCTTCTCACTGTGAGGCGACAATACTAACCACTGCTCCACTGTGCTACCCGAGTCCATCTGCAGTTACTAAAAAAATATAAAGTACAGGACACTAGGAAACTATATTAGTCAGAACATGGATTTCTTTGGTGCAGTCAGACATCTTGCTTTTGTAAACTTTGTCACTACAGGCCTGCGTTTTCAGGCAATAAAAACAAAGTTTGAAAGTCATTACAATTTATTATATTATAATCTAATTCTTTACAACTCTACCTCAAAGAACGAGAAGCAAGGCTGCTGTCAATGAAACTTCATCCCTGCACAACTGTTCAGCACAGCCTGTTTTTAGATACAACATGTGTGCTTGTATGAACTGTAGGGGTGCAGCTAAATGTTGGTTTCATTATCAATAATTCTTTTTTTTTTCTTGTTTGAATGGTTACTCATTAATTAATGTAATAATTGTTTCAACTCTGATTAATTCATTTAAACTGAGGACTTATGACTTTGCATGTTGTTTTTAAAGTCTCCTTTTCCCCCCTGCTTAAAGTCGTTTGCCGTCTTAAATGCTTAGAAGCAAAAGGTGTTTATGCATTCTGTGGTACAGAGGCTTTTGGGTGACCTGTATTTTGCAGCGTATAGCAGGTCAGCCAACAACAGAAGTCTAATTAGCCAGAATATCTGTAAACACCTGTTTGGCTCGCAGGGTCTCTGCTGCAGTCTGTACATACAGACTGTGTTTACAGTGGTCTTTACTTCCACTACTATATGCTATGTATGACACCTGGTATTTGACAGCATATCTGTGAGTTGTTTGCACTGAACAAATATCTTAGTCTAATGCAATCTGCCTTCTGCAAAGCGATAACAGCTATAGAGCCATGAGGCTGACTTTGAGAAGCTCTACATACTGTAGACATTATATAACCCACTGACCCGGAATAGTAATTTAATCCAGCACGGGCTTCGGATATGAAACACTTTAATCTGCTCTTCATTAGTATATTTTGATCTCGCTGATAATTACTGACAGAGGTGAGAGGTCACGATCTAACTGTGGGTTCTGGTTCCCCAAGCTGCCACCTTAATGTGACCTCTCAATTTACCATTATGTTGATAAAGGGTTCTTTCACCAGCGTGAATTGGCTGGGTTAATTTTTCCCTCACAGAACTAAATGGGAAGATTAGCTTAACAAATTACAACTGATGAATGACCCATTATGAAAATCAAGCATCTAGGGCGATGATTACAGGCTACTTTGCCTGCTCATATCCTTGTTATGTGGCCAGTCACTGAGCTGACCTTGTATTATATCTGAGAGCAGCATTGGCTTTAACACAACAGCACTACTTGTGAGGGAATAAAGCTGAATTTTATGCCCTTTCAGTGGATGTTTGTGCTTACAGACAATGCTATGTTAACTTGACAGTTTATTTGTAATGTTTTAAACTTTTTAAATAGTCTTACCTTGACAATAAAACAAAGCGCTATTTGACACAATTATAAAAAACCACAGGACCCATTTTACATGTATATCATTTATTCTGAATTTTCTAATAACTAATTAGTAATTCCCTGAAAAGGGCTTTTTTTTATACTAATTAAAATGGATTTTTAAAAAAGAACTGCTTAATTCATATTCATGCTAATATTTGTTAATTATTCATTTATTTATGCAAACTCCCACTGGCTTATTATGTGTTTTTTTCCACTCTCATTTTTTGCATGTTAAGTTCATCTTCTGTCTTACCAGCATTTAATTAGAAATAATTAACTGGTGAAAAAAACCCCAACTGAACACTGTCTGAATGACATTAACTTTTATTCGCAATTAGAAGCCTTTTTTGCAAAAATGTCACAGGAAATTGTTTATAAAATTACAGACCTGTGATGGAAAACATTTCCAAATCCACCAACGGTTGCAATCGTTGACCTCATTAGAGGCGATCAGTGAAATCTGCTGATAAATGTCACATCCGTCCGGCTTAGTACAGTATGTCTAGACTTGTTTTTTGAAATCACTCTCCTCCATTAGGATGTTTTCTTTTGGACAGTGGCTTGATCAGAGCAGATAATATGCCTGCAAGAGTCTCGTCTTGTAACTATGGTGATGAGACACTCATGAAATAATTTGCCTTTGCATCACAGCCTGTAATAATGATTTAGGAGCAACTCTGCATTAAAAAAAAGTCTACGTTGAATGTGGTGCATTTTTTTGTGAAACTATTGGAGCCTTGTTGCTTTTTGTTTAGCAGAGAGTGTTGTACATTTAAGTCTACTCTATACATACTGTGCACAGTCGACTTCCACAACTTCTATTTTAGTGTGTTATATATCCAATTAAAATAGCTATATGTTATAAGTAACAACATACAGATACTTCATTACTGTACTTAAGTAAAATACAGATACCTGAAAATTCTACTGGAGTATTTATCAGACAACTTTTCACTGTTATGCCCTAAATTTTAACATATGCATCTCTATTTTCACCACCTTACAATTTATTTTACAGGCTTGGTAATTTTTGTTTTAACACATCTGAGATGACTTATTATTTTATGTCAATGCACAACTTCCAGATCTGAAACTGATTTTAACCTAAATAGATACAACAATAACAAAGACAATCCTACTGGTGTATCCATCAGTGGTGCTTATCATAGACCATGAAATAGGCTAAATTCTACTACTCCTACAGAAGAGGAGCGAGCATTAAGGGAGTAACATTTTTTAAGTGGCAGGTGATTTTAAATGCAACGTTCCCAACAGCTCAACAAACATCAGCAAACACACAAACTGTTTCTGTGCAGTTTGTCACACAGTGTGTCTGTGAGCTAAATGTGCAGCTGCTCTATTTCCCAGGGAGAGAAAAGGATGAGCGATAACTTCAGTCAGAGATGGAGGAATATGCAGAAAATACAGGACAGGAGAGGAAGAAGAGAATTATATTAAAAGGTAAGGACTGCTCACTGACAGTTGATAGATGAGGAAATTTAAGCTAATGGTGGTAACTGTGGTGACCTTTACACTAATGCCCTATGTTGGATCAGTACAGAGCAGCTGTGGTGTTCATGGTCATCATCAAGACTCACCACAGCTGCTTTATAGTAGCTTTATACTGTCTACAGGTTGGAAATGTGATAGTTCATGTAACATCTGCTTATATCATTCTGAATTCAGTTGTGTAAATCCACAAAGAGCAGAGGCACAGCGACAGATGGGACTTGAGAATTGGTTCTTGTAGGGAACCGCTTCTCAGTAGTTCAGTTCCTTCAAATTGTTAATCTGCTTGCTTGTAGATCCCACTTTTTATCGGTTCCAGTTGCACTTGCGCTACAATCAGTTCGTGAGCTGGAGGAGAAAAATAGCGGCGCAGTGTACAGCGTGGAAATGTACATGACTTTTTTTTATTGCACAAAAGGACAAGAGCGCGATGGTGAAGTGCAAAGTGCATTCAGGACAGAAACAACTGCATTATGCTGTGAACACAACTCAGGCTCTTTGCAAGCTTCTGCACAGACTGCATGCTAACTTGACTGTGGTGCATGCTAACACTGAGCTAGCCAAGAACCCAGAGTGATGCTAAAGCTGAGCGAATACCAGACCCAGAACTTCCTCAACAGGTAACAAAAGCAGTGATGAGCAGTCAGACTTCAGCCTAGTGAGAATCGATAAGAGAATTGATAGGAATTGAATCGATAAGTGATATCCATAATGAAATCGGAATCGCAAAATTCTTATCAATTCCCATCCTTAAGCACAGCTCAGAAAATCTACTGAGGCTCACAATAGAAGTTATTGTGAGTTACTTCTGAGTGAATCTTTTCACCACACTGCACTGCTACAACCTCCCTGCCAAATTGCGTTTTAACCCCTGACTATATTCATTTTCCTGTTTAGATGTGGAGGCAAAGTCAATCATCTACAGTACAGGCAGCAGCAAATAGAGACAGTTTTTGTGCTCTACATAACAGATACTGAAGGTGAGTAAATTTAGTAGAGTTTAAGTTGAAATAAAGTTTGTATTCCTTAAATTAATATAATTTTACTATAATATGGATACAAGTGGAGGTTGTACCAAAAAGAGCTTTCTAGAAGTCCTACTTTTAACTTTTATGTTTTGAGTACATTTTAGAGCCTGCACTTTTTCACTTTTCCTTGAGTAAAGAAGTCGAATTAGTACTTCAACTTTTACCAGAGTATTTTAAACACGAGTATCTGTATTTCTTCTTAGGTGAAGAATTGGTGTACTTTCACCACCTCTGATTATTGGCACAAACATACAGTGTATTAACTACACCTGCTGTGTCCACAGCAACACTGCCACTTTTGTTAAGAGACATTTAAGCTTTTTTTTTTAACTGAATGCTGCTCAGAAATATTGGCAGCCACTGGGTTTGTTTTGCTGGGCTTGTTGTCAAAATGTGCCTGGTCTTTACAGTCTTGTTTTAGTTCACCTAATAGACAGAAAACAACACAGCCAGAAAATCTCAGATGAAATGCAACCTGCCAATCATTACCCCCCACTGCCCCGCTTCTGATACTTGCTGAAACCGGTGGACCTGTCTACACAAAGAACCTGCACTGTTTGTCCTCTTGTACCTGTCTGTCTCTCTCTCTTGCTCCCAAAATATAAAGCTGTGGTGCCAAAACGGAGTGCATTGGAGAAACAGTCTAGCAATTAAAAATAATTGACCAAACACATCAAACTAACTTCATAAATGAAGCAAATATTCGGTAACAAATTAAGTCAATTTAAATAATTTGCCTTATCAATGGTAATAAAATGGTAATCAAATTGATTTATTAATAGACAAACTCAGATTAGGGTGCCGCTATTGTATTTTTTTAATTATCTATTTTCTAGCATCACTTCATTGAGTGCTGTATGTCTCATATAATGTGAGATGATATGATATATCATTTAGGAGTCACCTGTACAACTGATTCATTAAGGAAAATATCTAATCTTTCAGCCCATCACATGGCAGCAACTTAGGCTTGTAGATGTGCTCAAGGCTTACAGAGAATGGTCTGAAAAAGAGAAAATACTCAGTTAGCAGCAGCTCTTTGTGAGATAATGTCATGGTGATGACTTTTTAAAAATCAAATTTTTACATCACAATAAATGTGGCCTCACCGCTTTGACCTAATAGAAAGGCAAAAGTAAGTCAAATAACCACTTGCTACAAACATGCAGAAGAGCATCTCTGAACACACAACATTTTGAAGCAGATGGGATACAGCAGCAGAAGACCACACCATCTGCTACTCCCATCAGCTTAAAAGAGGAGAAAGTGAGTCTGCACCTTTAGGATGTGGTGGAATAGGGGGCGCTCATCATGGATGTTCAGCAGACAAATCTGAATCAATTGTGTGATGCTATCATATCAATGTAGACCAAAATATCTGAGGAATATTTCCAGCACCTTGTTGAATCTGTGCCATGAACAGTTAAAGTAATTCTGAAGGCAAAAAGAGGCCCAACCTAGTACAAGAAAGTTGTACCTAATAATGTGACACATCAGCGTATACCAGAAATACTGTAGGTATTCACAGTTACCTTAAAGTGATACTTAAATAATCTTTTAAACATCCTTCTGGTGACTCGAAGGTGCTGAACCAAAGATCTCACGTCACTTGGTATCTGCTCCTATCTTCTGCAGTTTTCAATGCAGAAACAGTGACATAAAATTCTCAGTCAGTCCTGAAGCATTTTTCACTTGTCTGTTATCTATGTGTATGCTGTCACCGATGAAAACACACACACACACATAAACACATAAAAAGATTCATGTGGCATCTTGGCTGTGTCAGTCAGAAGCTTGGTCTAAAACAAAGTGTGAGGCGCTTATGCAGAAACATTTAGTGTAACCACACTAAATGAGTTAGATGAGCAAACATGTCTATGAGTTTAAAAAGCACCACTTCAGCGTAACCTCTCTGAACTTGGGTAATATATATAAAAGTATTTGTACACCTGCACTTCTTTTGTTGTCCATGATCTGTACTTTTGAACCCGCTTATTTTGACCATGTGCCACTTTAATGTAATTACAATTTTCAGTATCTGAAAAGTGATCATGTACCTGATCAAACCTGTGTTTATCTGTATCATGCCTTCTTACATTGTCTCCTCTGTCTAAGTATTGTTTTCCTTCATCCGGTTTGAGCATATTAACAAGGAACAAATCACTCGGATTTAGCCTCCCATAGTTTATTATGAATGTCTGGCTGTTAGTGCCTTCTGTGGTTTCGTCTGCTATATGAGCATCCCTCCTCAGGGTATCTGTTCTGTAAAACTGTGCTGTCAGGGGAGGACCTGGATTGATGTTGTCAGGAAGTCACCAGGCTTTCATGTTAATTCATCAGCTGGCAACGGTAGAGACCATGTGGTTTAGTGACTGTGGGTGTGAAGATTGTGTTGATGTACTGTACTGTACCACCAGTTATCATCATTGTTAAATACCTAGGGACGCTGTTGACACACAGTAAATTTTTCCTGGCAAAAATAAATTGTTTGTGGTCTTTGGAGTAATTTTATCGATTCTCAAATGATTGGCATTGCAAACTGTAAACTTGGTGAATTTTTGTGTAACAGCTAACTCTGAATAAGATGGATTTAGATGAATTTATGTGAGTGATTATCTGTTATTGTTTTCTTTATGGTATGAGTGTTATAAGAAAGCAACATTTTGCAAACAAACTTTTTTTTCTGAAAACAAATTTAAGAAGGCCAGTTTTCACAAACTGACGGGTAAAGTAGTGACTAAAGAGTTTTGTAGTCATCCTCAGAACTCATGAAGGGAAATCAGATTCTCGTAACTGTAATCACGGCTTTTATCAAACCCCGTTAAAAGAATAGGCAGGTGGAACTGCTGGAGAAATTCATAGTTTCCTTGGGTTATAAGAGGAATTAGAAAAAGAGTGGAGACAGTAGTCATTTGCCATTTCTGACAGCAGCAGTGCACTTATTCCTTAACTTTCTAAAGGCGAGCCTGTGCCAAGGGTCTTTGGTGTGTTTAACCAGAGCCATTGCTTTGTTTCTGGAGTCAAATAAAGCAGAAAGCTCAGCACTGATCTGGGAAGTAAAGCTACAATTTGTTCTTGTATTTCTGTGAGTGCATATCTAAATCAGAGTTTTAAACATGAGTATAATAACTTAAGGCTAGTTCAGTGAACATGTCAGCAGTTGGAGTTGAGTGGAGGTCAAGTAAAAACTTTTTCCTGACCCAATTAGTTTGGCTCCGCTTCACATTTCTAATACAAACTACTGGGCAATGGTCGCTAACACTTAGGTCAAAAATACCAGAGGCGAAATATTTCTCTGGTCTTTCTGATAATATTGAATCATTTAATTTTGACTTGGATGGTCCTTTAGATTTGAGTGAATGAGATGAGAATTAAAAAAAAAAATGTTTTGGCGAGGTGAGCTTGTCTAAATTGAGAATAATCGCCTCCTGATCAGCTAATGGTGTAATTATCTTGCACTAGTATTTTGGGCCTTAATAAGGGGCAGAAGGGGGCTTGTAGACACTGATTACTATAGCCAAATTACTGCGTCTAAATCAAATTTCAGAAAATAAATTAAAACTATTAAGGAACTGAGGCTGAAGTCAGAGAGGACTGTACACAAACACGAAAAGAAAAAAAGGGTAAATGCACTTTGTTTTCTCTAGAAGCACTTAAAGCATATATAGGCTCAACCGCGGTGTTGCATCATGCTGAGTGCAGGCGTATTCTCGCCACTCTTCTTAAAATACACACACTGTCAGGAGTGAACTACATTTGAACTTAATTAGCATTAAAACTTGCAATTAGATAAGGGGCTGCCACCGCAGAGTAAACTAATTTACAGGAGCGTACACTACTGAACGAGCAGCAACAGTCATTTGGATTCAAACACAGTAACAGCAGTATTGACCACCTGGCTGTAGTACTGGACAAGCAGGTAGCCACAGATTACTAGTAGTAATTTACAGTGGAAATACTGTGTAACACCAGTAAAAGTCCCTGCAGCTTTTTACCCCATCCTCTCATACTTATTCTCCTTGTAACAAGCTGCTATGGGATACCCCCCACGCACATTCATTAATTTGTTTAATTTTTGATTTATTATTCATATGTAGTTTAAATTGATAAACAGAAGGAGCCTGACAGGTGGGAGCCAAATATGACTTTACTAGTTTTTAATGTAGAAAATGCAAACATTCAGGTAGATTTGATGCCTAACTTTACATGCGTGCGTTGCATGACTAAAAATAGCTTTTAGTTAAAGCGTTTTTTTTCTTCTTTTCGCCTTCAGCATTTGTTTTATGAATAATGAATGAATTAAAAATGATTGCATTACACTGAGAATCCAGTTCCAGGATCCCGATATAAATATGCATGCTGTCTCGCTGTCACAGACATCGTTAAAGAAATTTGTCACACCTGTGCTTTACCTACTGTGACAACTCTAAAGTCTGCAGTGAGAAAGGTTTATTGACTCAGCATGTACAGTACCGTGCAAAATCTCGAGCCACCTCTAATTTCTTTATATTTTGTGTCCAAGTAGCCAGACTTTCTTACAATTTCTATAACTTTTTGAATGTCTTTCAAAGTTTTTCTATGGACATTGGCTGCTTTTACATTCTTTACCTGACTATTTTCAGAGAAATGTTTTGTTTTGGTGGTTAAATCATTCAACAGTAACCTAAAACTCATTCAAGCATAAAAGCTTCCTGTTGTGTCCTTAAGAAATATAAGGAAACTGGACAATGAGACAAGTGGAGGACAAAAAAGACGATCTACAGTATCTGAAAGTCTTCTATTTCCTGATTTATTTGAGATGTATTTGGCCCTGCAGCTGATCCATCTGCTGTTCACTGAAGCTTCATAAGAAATGGTCTCAGTGGAAGTTAAGCTTCTTAAGGAAGGGAAACGGGGAGGTATGCCAAAATACACAATAATGAGACTGAAAATCAGTGGCAACAGGTCTTGTGGAGTGATGAATCCAAATTTCAAATTTCTGGTAAGTCCTGTCTATAACCACAGAGGAAGTCAGGAGAGAGGTACAACAGTGTGTGTCTACAGCCATCTGTAAAACACATTCCCAGCACAGTGAAAGCATACGTGGATAGAAAAACAAACAATGTAACACTATCAGTCATGGACTGACCTCCTCAGACCGCAGACCTCAACATTATTGAAACAGTGTGGGATCATCTCAACAGAGAACAAAAGGCAGCCAACATCTAAAGAGGAGCTTTGAATGTCCTCCAATAAGGCTGGAGAACTATTCCTAAAGAAGCAAGCTTACAGAATAAAGGAAAACATTGACTTTCAATTTCATTAGAATTGTACAAATTCAGTTTTTACCTTATAGACTGTATTTCCATATATGTTTGAACATGTGCCAATAAATCACGGTACCTACTTCTAATATTCCTGGTTAAATTCAAAGAAATGAGGGGGTGATGGTAGACTCTTGCACAATACTGTGCACTGCACATATCCGAGCTGTAAATAGTAATATCTTACTAAAGAGAGCAGTGAAATGATGCCAGGCACAGTGACCATATCTAAAGCAAAGATAACTCACATTGCTACACACATATGCTTAAGAGGCCAACAGCAATTGCTTTTTTTTGTCAGAAACACGAGGTACAGTCTTTACATTACATCAGAATAAGCTGCTGTAGTGACGTCAGCCGCAGTGACTTCGATAAACCCTTCGAGCGTGCTTGCTATATTTGTTACTGTCAGTCTTGCAGACATTTTCTTTTGCTTTTCCAAACAACATAAGGCTGGTTATAAATATCTCTGGCAGACAATGGCATTTTAAACGTTAATGCCTGTTACTCATCAAACTACTCGGCACGGACACGGTTATTAAAATGTACAGACTTCAGAAGAACTTCCTTAAAACTTGCCGCAAATGATCTGGTAAATTTTTCATTTATAGAGTAAAAATGCAACAATTATTCTAGTTTGGTAAGCAGCACTGATTGCTTTGTATTTCACGCACAGTGGCTTCAAATGTAGAGGATGCCTTTGCACAGTACTTTTCTTTTACGTCAGTTTAGGAACTGCATAAAATGCTCCCAAATATTCATATCCCTTTCTGGTTCTGGTCCTCAGTTAAAAAGAGTCTCACATATATATGAAATGCATCCTCGTATGAGCGAGGCACAGTTTCTGAAGTGCTTTACGAAGATTTGAGGCCTGATCGTCTTTTGGGCAGGCAAAGAAATAATTGAGCCTTTTGGGCGGAGGAATGCTTCTTACTCCAGGCCCCTGAAAGTTGAACACTAGCCAATGTCTGAGAGCATTTATCATAGAGAAACCCTCTCCGAGTCATACTCAGTCACTCTGGGATTTTTGAGTCGAATCCTTCAATACATATTACCTTACTCAGATTGAAATATGACATGCATCTATTGGACAGGAAGAAAAAGTGGTGTGATTGGGCACAGCGTGTCTCTCCTCGTTCACCACGAAGCTAGGCTATTCAAAGTGGTTATAATGACAGCCCAAACAGGGAGCCTTGTCTGGGAATAAAGATAAGGCAGACCAAGTGTGTGTGTGTGTGTGTGTGTGTTTGGGTACAAGGTGGGGTTGCATGGGAACAGACAGGAAGGTGACGAGGCAAGACAGATGGACAGTTGTGAGAGAAAGACACAGATGGAGGGAAAGAGAAGAGAGAGCAGGAGAGGGAGAGAGATTGCATAATAGCACAGAAACTGCCATGATTGCTCACTGCAGCATAATTTAAAGTATTACTACCCATCACAGCTTATCTATTGCCCTTTCTCTTTCATTAAACTTTTCTATCATTTTCTCTCTGCTCTTCTCATTTCATAACCGACAAAATCTAATTTATTCTCGGAACACTTGCAAGACAAGTGTCACATAATACACGCGGTAAAAATGGCATCCAAAAAGGTCAAAATTACAGACCAATAAACAGAACAAATAGCGCTAATAAAAAGCACAATGCAAATCAGCCATTAAAATGGAAACAGGAAGCCATGCTTGCAGCTGCGCACCACACCGCGTGGGGAGTGAAGCTGCGAGGTGAGCGAGGACGCCGCACGCTTAAAGATGCCGCATCTGGAATAGTCCACATCATTCACGTGGGAGCCTTTTTTTGAGTTGTTGTGGTTGAGGGAGGAAATTGTGGTGGTCTGTGATATGAATGTTAAAGTAAACCAGATAGTAGCCACACCCTCAGACAGAGGTGGAGATGGGAATGAAGGCTTTTTCAGATTCAGATTGCAGTAGTTCGACATTTTTTTAAAATACACCAGTGTTAACACTCATTCCCTTTTTCCCAGTTTTAATACCGAGGTTAGCTAACTCGCTGCCGGTTTTATATAAACGGCGACTCGGGGGACTACATGAATGCGAGAGGTGTCGCTTGTAATGTTGAACTCATCGTACCCGCTTGCTAAGCTCTGTGGGACTTTATTAAATCTTTCGGCTTCATGTTTTGCTGTTTTGGTTTCACACCTTACTGTTTCAGGTCACTCTTACTGTTTGTATGCCTGTTCTGTTGGGAGGTTCCTCTGGCAACAGTTTCAGTGAAAAAGAACAAGCACTCATATTCTCAACCTAGACAAAAAGTCCTGGAAGCCTTTACAAAATCATAACAAAACCGGATGGAAAAATATTAGTGTAGTTTCTAGATTCTGATTTTAGATCTACAAAAATTGTACTGATATGGACTGACGTAGGTAAACACTGTGAATATACAGTAACCGTTACAGTTGCTCTGACAGATTAAAGGTTAAAGTATTTTTAACAATGAAATATATTTTTATAGTTTATGTAGTGAAAAAGGTAGTTATGTATTCTTATGTTTTAGTTGCTCCATAGTGTAGTGGTTTACACATTTACGTAATAAGTGAAAGATCTCGGTTTGACTGCAGATCCGTTTGGGGGTTTATCCGGTTTAGTTCCCCGCTGTGGTGAGCCCTTCGTCAATAAGGAATCAGCGGGAAGTAGCTGTACATCTGCGTCGAAACCCTGGAACGCCAAATATATCATATTTGATACATATATTGTATTACAGACCTCACATCAGTGTGAAACACTACCCCCCTTATATGTATATATTGTTTAAGACAAACAAAATGTGAGCAATAAATTACACAAAAATGCTGGATGTAGCAAAAATGATACAAATCAAAACTCATCTATGCAATGAATACTTAATTTGTTTCTTTTTAAAAAAAAATTATCATAATAGCCAGAGTTCTGGCCATAATTCATGGTTCAGGGTTTACAGGGTGAGGGTGCACCTGCGCAATTGTTGCCTTAACCTGAGAGAAAATTCAGCAGTTGTCTGTATAACCTTGTAGTCCAAATGCAAACATCTGTTCATTTTTTCTGACGTCTGACTAAACATATTACTAAACATTTGCAATAAGAATGCAAAAAGAGTTATCGCCAACTCCACCACTATCCCTGCTTTGTATTCTGTAACCAAAATGTCTTTACTGGCTGCCACTTCATCCTTCAGTGGGCAGAGTGGTGGTGGAAACTCCTGCTGGTCTCAGGCGGAGAGAAGATGTGCAAGGCCTATTGGTGTCTGGCCAGGGCTAGAGGCCGGGTCCGGACCTATAGGTGGATATTATAATTCATTCAGCTTTGCACACTGGCTGGGGATAAGCTCACCTCAAGGTCAGGAATCTGTGAGTGGAATACTCATTGGGAAGTCTGGGCTTTATTTTCACATGTCTGCAGAGCCTTCTCTACTTCCTCACAAATGAGGAGAACTCCTGCTATGTGTTGGAGCACTGGCAATCAAAACTCTGGTAACAGAAAGCCTATTGCTGCTTTAGGAGGGCTGTGTGTATGTTTTTCTGTACTGAAAACATGGAAAATTGCCAAAATTGCCCACAATAACTCAACCCACTGAGCAGAGATACTTATTGCAAGTGACGTTTCACAGCGCTTTTACCACTTACGCACACAAACACATTGTTAGTAGTCTTTAGAAATGCGCATTTTAATGCATATTTCATGTTATTACAAGAATATGCTTCCTGCATGTTTGTCCAGGAAAAAAGTGCAAGTGTGGGAGTCCTGTGTATATCCAAAACCTTTCAGCACACATACATAATGCACATACTGTAAACCCACCACAAAATGTGTGGAAAAAGTAAAATACCATTTAAATCTTCCATGACACACACACACAGACACACACACACATGCATGCATGCACACAAATGAAAGGAGATCCCAAGAGCTCTGACAAGTGTGCTTATAGCCGGAGGTAAAGCAGAAACAAAACAGAAACAGACTGCTCTCTAGACATCCATGACAATAACAAATTGATAGAGTTTACCGCTCATATTTTATTTATATTATTTGATAGGGTTTTAGGCGATCTACATGGCAGAGAAAATCTGGAGAGAATACAGAACATCTCGGATGGTTGGATGAAAGCAGGCGTTCCCCTCCAAGGCTTGTTGGATGTACGTTTTCATCTGTCACATTTAGGTGTGGATAGGAGACGCTTGTTTGTGTCCATTTGCGAGCTGCAGAGCTGGAAAACACACAAACATTGAGATGCCATAAATCAGTCAGTTTACTTAATAAAACAACAACTTGTGGATAACAATTATGTGCTTTCTAGTAAGCAAATGTGTCTGCTGTATTTGTATTTTGCTGACTTAATTACAGAAAAAGGGCATTCTTATGTTAATGCTTCATGGGAGCACAGAACAGCAGGCATTGAGGGGGGGACGTCTTTGTCACCGAGAAGGCTGCCGATGATTCAGACCTCTGGCTCCAGTGAAATTAACACTTCGGACAGCCGCCCTCTCGCTCACACAATTATTATCCTTTGCAAAGCCAGACTGGCTGTATAATGGCGAATTCAGTGTAATGTGCTGCGCTGCTTTAGTGCGCACACCTCCCCACGTGTAATGCATACGGTACGTGTGAATAAAGCAATTTTCCCTGCTCCACATGAGCGCTGCATTTCTGGTTGCTTAATCATTTTGCGGTGGGTATTCTTTGGTTTTAGGGAATCAAATCTTGATTACTAGCAGGGCTATCATGTAACTGTGTGCGTGCAAGTGTCTCAATGTGTGTGTTTTTTTTAATGTGAGCGAGCCCACCTGCTGCTGGTATAGTTACCTATTTTGTTTAAGGAAGTAATTTGGTTTTAATCCACCGCTTTAATTTTGTACCCCACTGATTATAATTCCCCTCCCACAGTTTTACTCCGGAGAGACGACTGATGTGTAGAAAGCCCGAGCGAGGAGAGTTTGTGTCAAACACACTCTTTTTCATTACTTGAATTGGAAAGTTTGCACCAACTGTGAAAAATAATGCCGCTATTTTGAGTCCAGGTATGTATGTACTTTGAAAAGTCAAATTTGGTGAATGGATGTGTTGGAATACAGTTTTTCTTGATGCATTGTGTTTATTTTTTATGACATTAATTTTTTTTAGTCTATAAGGTAGACTAAGAGAAGAAAAGGTAAGAAAAAAGTAGAATAATGAAGATAAAAGAAGCACAGAGCAGCATATTCACACTCCCCTCAGAAAAACATGTGCATGTATGTGATTTCTGATGGTTAGTAAACCATTCTGAGATTGGTTTAAAGGACTCAGAAAGGCAGTAAAAATATAAAGCTGGGGAGCTCCTTTTCTGCTTTTGATAGGAAGAATTAAAAAGCAGTGAGGGTTTTTTTCTTCTTTTCTGAGTGCTCATAATGTATGCATTTGGCCTTATGGGCTGTAAATTCTCTCCTTGATCTCTTTTCACCTTTTCCTCAGTGTGGATGTTGTCTTTGAGTTTTGCTTCCCTTGTGCTTGTGTAAATCATTTTCTTTCAAGGGTTTAAAGCGAAAGAGGAGGCAACAGCATTCATATTTCCTTATATTATAATTCTGCCTCTTTCCATTTTGTCTGCACATATAATGTAATGTCTGTCTGTCTATGTGTCTTTTGCTCTTTCTGCAGTATCTCCCTTTTTTTTCCCATTAAAGTCTTTTTTCTGTCTTAATCTGAATTGAAAATCTAAAGAGGGTGTCACATTTTGCACATATTGTAAAGCCCTCTCAGACAAACTTGATTCTTTTGGGCCACACAACTAAAATTGGATTGTGTTGAAATAGCCTTAAGTGCAAAAGAACAGATTTTGCATTGCATGGGTTTGATCTCATTCTAAAAGGTGGCAACACCGACATGACAGTTTTACAAACCACTTTATTTAAGCCTGCAGAGAATGGAAAACTACAAAAAAAACAAACTCCAAAAGAGCCAGTCCGTGGCACAGGGGACGTAGGCCTAAATGAAATATCAATGGCAGGGCCAGTGCGCAACAAGAAAACAGTTTTGTTGCAGTTTTTCCCAGTTGCTAAAATATATTTCTTAAAGCTTTCCAGTCTTGTCTAAAAACTCACATCACTCAGTTTTCATTCACAAAACCCCTGAGTCTCCTGGCAAAACCTCACAGATGCATCAAAGCAGTTTTATTTGTGCCCAAAACCACACAATGTTTTCCGATTACACACACACACAGCTCGTCAAAAATATTAACACTACCGAACATCCGTTCCACACAACATCCGCGTACCGAAAACACAGCGTTCAGGACATGTTACTGAAGTCTTTCCAACCTCACGAGGCCATCTGTAATAAAGCATAAAGCGCTGCCACGCCTTCTCTCCATTCTCCATTATATTTACAAAGTGATCGGTATTCAGAAAAGATTCAAGACTGGTGGCAACAGGGGATCTGCTGAGACTCTCATTCACATAACGAAAAGAAACAGAAAATTGCTTTATATGTATTACAGTATTGTGCAAAAGTCTTGAAATACACCTAACTTCTTTACGTTTTGCAAGAAAATGAAGCCATAAATGTAAATACAGTATAAAAGGTAAAACCAGTTTGTACAGTTCTAACTAGCTTAAAGGTCAATGTTTGGTATGACCGCCTTTATTCTTCAACACAGCCTGAACTCTCTTAGGAAATTGTTTTTGTAAGTTCTTTAAGTAGTTTAAGGACATCCAAAGCGCCCACACTGCTACAATAATGATGATGTGTGGGCTCTGGGGAGGCCAATCCATGACTGATTGTATCCCACTATGTGTTTTTCTATCCATGATTTTACTGTATTGGCAGTGTGTTTGGCTTCATTTTACAACATGACATTGATCCCACTCAGTTTCTTTCCAGATGGTATTGCACAGTGGATCAAAATCTGATTCTACTTTTCTGCCACTGGCTGAAATGCACCCTTGAACCATGTTTTATGGATAGCTGTAGACACGGTTGTACATTTATCAATCCAAAATACCTGTTGCCTCTGATTTTCAGTCAGGTTCTCCTTAAGGACATTGCTTTCAGAAAACACACTCCACATCATGCAAAGATATGCAGAGTTTTTGTGTGTGTTTTTAAAAAAAAAGAGATTCAACTAAAGAAATGGGAACAAATGATGTGTTTTGCAACACGCTGCTAGTAACAGTGCCTAACGATACAATTTAAAACTGTTTTTTTGCTAAGTTGTCTGTTATTAAACTCTTTCTTAACCCATCATTGGTTTAAGTGTGTTTATTATACTTGAATAACCACCAAGAAAAAACCCCCCAACTCAGTCCTCTGAAAATGTTCAGATACAAGGACTGGACCGAGTGAAAAAGCAGCATATTTTTTAAAAGAATAAACATCTATGACTAAATTTCAAGTAAAAATTATGCGGCGTTCGAATGACAGTCACACGTAAAAAAAATGTCTTATCCTATACAGTTCTTCAGCTTCATGTTTCATGAGTTGTCATCCCATGTAGAAAAATATGGTCCATCAACAGGATCATTTCTGTTCCTGATGTTGCTCTTTCTCATTTTCTTCCTCTGCCTGTCACGTTGTTTCTGTCTTTTGTTGGTATCACCCTTCAGCACACTCTTGCCGGCTGTGCACTCTGAACTGGCTAATACTTTATCAGGTTTATCACATTATTAGCATCAAGTGTGAACGATTTTGAGTCGCTGGGATTAAGAAGTTACATCTGTGCTGGAGTTATGTTTAACTTCTGCCTCCTGTGGTTACCACTGCGAATCACAAGTGAATCACTGTGCAAAATGAGTTTAGTAAGTGAGAACGTGTTAAGAGAGGTTAAATGAGATCTGCAGATTGTGTCTAACAAGGTGAAAACCATTTAAGGTTTTGCCAAAAGAGTGGCTGATTCAATAAATTAGCTTAGGGCACTGAGATTTTGGTTCAGAGAACGGGGTTTAGTGTTTTAGCATTTCAAAAAATAAACTTATCTGCCAGGGTTACAGTAACAATTTGATCAACATCTCACTCGTAAGTTGACAACATAACAGAAAAGGCAGTGCATGGTAGCATTTTCACTATCATCTGTTGCAAAAGCAAATAAAAAGCATCAGCAAAAAGCACAAAAACTTTATGGGTTAAAAAGGACTTCTCTGCAAACAGAAAAAAGAAAAACACAGAACCACCAGCTTTTTTCTGCTTCTTAGAAATGACACCACTGGTCTATAAACACAGTGAGCTAAAGACACAGTTTTATATTCTTCAGTAGGTAAGGTGGTCTGTTATCCTGAGACTCATCAGAATGTGATCTGGGTTTGAAAAAACATTAACTGTAGCTGCACCGGGCAGGATGGAGACAGACACAGACACTAGGGAGTTTCCTTCTCCACCTCCAAAGTAGCCCTGGTATAAATACCAGAAGGAGAGCACAGAGTTACTTTAAATCCATTTAACCTTAATTTGATAAGTAGGCATAAGTGGACTGACTTCAACAACAGGTAAAACATGATTAAGTCAAATTTTTCAATCCGTTTTTAAACTTCTATTTAGTTTTTTGAGAAGTGTTTTCATAAATATTTCAGTGGTTTGAAAAAGTGTTTGCCCCCTTCCTTATTTCCTCTTTTTTTGTATGCTTCTCATACTTACATTTTTCAGATCCTCAAACAAATTTAAATATTACACAAAGGTTACAGAAGTAAACACAAAATATAGGTTCTAAATGAAGTTGTTTATTATTAAAGGGAAAAAATCAAAATCAACATGTCCCTGTGTGAAAAAGTGATTGCCCCCTAAACCTAATAACTGGTTGGGCCACGCTTAGCAGCAAGAACTGCAAACAAGCATTTGTGATAACTGGCAGTGAGTCTTTTATAGTGTTGTGCAGGAATTTTGGCCCACTCATCTTTGCAGAATTGTTGTAATTCAGCCACATTGGAGGGTTTTCAAGCATGAACCACCCTTTTAAGGTAGTGCCACAGCATCTCAATCGTATTCAGGTCAGGACTTTGACTAGGCCACTCCAAAGTCTTTATTTTGTTTTTCTCATGCCATTCAGAGTTGGACTTGCTGGTGTGTTTTGGATCATTGTCCTGCTGTAGAACCCAAGTGCGCTTCAGCCTGAGGTCACGATCAGATGGCCGGATATTTTCCTTCAGGATGTTTTGGTAGATAGCAGAATTCATGGTTCCATTTACCACAGCAAGTCTTCCAGGTCCTGAGGCAACAAAACAGCCCCAGACCATTACACTACCATCATCATGTTTTATTGTTGCTATGTTACTTTTATGCCAGATGTGATGGGACTCAAACCTTCCAAATAGTTTAGCCTTTGTCTCGTTAGTCCACAGAGTATTTTCCCAAAAGTCTTGGGGATCATCAAGATGTTTTCTGGCAAACTGAGATGAGGGTTTATGTTCCTTTTGCTGAGCAGTGGTTTTCATCTTGGAACTCTGCCATGCAGGCTATTTTTGCCCAGTCTCTTTCTTATGGTGGAGTCATGAACATTGACAAGTGATGTTGTTCTGTGGTCTCTTGGATGAGTTGTCGCTGCGCTCTTGGGGTCATTTTGGTCTGCCGGCCTCTCCCAGAAAGGTTGTTCCATGTTTTCGCCATTTGTGGATAATGGCTCTCACTGTGGTTCGGTGGAGTCCCACAGCTTTCTAAATATATATTTCATTTTCTCAGTTACTTTGTTTCTCATTTGTTCCTGAATTTCCTTGGATCATGGCATGATGTCTGGCTTTTGAGGATCATTTGGTCTACTCCACTTTGTCAGGTAGGTCCTATTTAAGTGATGTCTTGATTAAGAAAAGGTATGGCAGTAATCAGGCCTGGGTGTGGCTAGAAAAATTAAAGTCAACTTTCCAAAGATGTGATACACCACGGTTAATCAATCACTCTTTCACACAGGGCCATGTAGGCTTGGATTTTTTTCTCCTTAATAATAATAAAGACCTTCATTTAGAAACTGCATTTTGTGTTTACTTGTGTTATTTTTGTTAACAGTTAACAGATAAAACACATCTGCCAATGGTAGTACTTAATTGTTGGAGATTTTAAAAAGTTTATTATGAATTTACAAAATGTGCATATTGTCCTAAGACACTGGTGTAACTCCTGTTTTCTGTTGGCGGTATCACTGTTGGTAGTAAAAGCATACCAACATCTGACGTGTAACTACAATACATTTTGTTTTGCTGTTCAAGTGGCAATTCATGTCATGAAGTGGTAACCAGCGCTACTCTAGCCTGGTCCTTTACCCGATCACTAAGGTTGGAAAATGACTATGATATTGAAATTTCACAATACCATCAGCAACTTCAGTTAAACCATGTTAGACTCTGTTTAAAGAGAACACTTGCTTTTTGTTGAATGTTAGCTTTTAAAAATTAGATTATGAAATAATTTTCGCAGTTCTCACTTTGACAAATGTTTTTTATTCCTTGTTAATTGTTATTTTCATCTGGCATTTTTTTTAATTTTTATCACTGTTTAGGTTAAAAAAATTACTTTGTTGTAAACTTAATTACATACACCGTGGATAACATCATCTGTATTATCTACTCTTTCTTCTTTCACTTGCTCCCTTAAGGGGACTCCACAGTGGATAATCTGCCTTCATCTCATTCTATCTTTGGTACCTCAGCATGTCCTCCTTCACTGCATCCATGAACCCTCTCTGTGCTCTTCCTCTTTTCCTCCTGCCTGGCAGCTCCATATTCAACATCCTTTGACAAAAATATACCCACTATCCTTTCCTTTGCATTTTAAATAATTATATCTCTATTACTTTTGCTTGCAGTTAAATACTAGTGTTATTTTACATCCATTAACCATGCAACAAACATGTTTGCAGTGACAACGTATAGTTTATAGTACAGTGTAAACATCTTTTGGTCATACTTACAGTATCGGCATAGTATGAAAATAAGATTGAGAAATGAAGGAAAAAAGATCCCAGGGTCAGATATATTCCGACTTACGATTTCCTCATACAAACAAATTAAGATACTGATAAAGAGAAACACACTGATAAAGGTCTCACAAAGATGAACCACAAACAGGTGAATCAATAAATAAAACAGCCAAAGCTACTTATTAATAGGACGCAAGTGAGCAGATTTGCATCATACTTATAATTAGTTTTAGTGATAAAATCTCACCAATAACTAAGCAGTCTTGTCTGTCATAACAATGATAACAAGATAATTAATTACCAATAACACCTATTTTTTGCTTGTAAAGAAACTATGGGAGCTTGGATGTGTCAGCCTGGTACAAGTAGCTCTTGATAAGTGGATTTGTGAAAACTGTTCACATCCATCACCCACTTCTAATTCCAAGTCAAATATGTCAGTAATTTATTCTATTTGGTGAAAAGAGCTACAGCATGTCAGCATGTCAACAAACCTTTGCCCGGATAACTGCAAAGCCGCCATTGCTGGCTGCTATATTGTTGTGGCAAAATCATTTTTAGGAGCAATTTCCAGTTTGTGAGGACTATTGAAGAGCGTAGCATAATGTAGTGTTTCCATCCTGGTTCCACAGTCCACAGGACTTATTTCAGAAGTGGGGCATCTTGAAGTAGTCAACAACATTTCCAATGTTGTTTTGACATGTTTGTGAGATGCAAGCCGGCCCTGCATAAACAGACTTGACATGTGAAAGATCAGAGCACAGAAAAGAGCCTCGTGTGAGCTTTGAGCGAGGCGCTTTGATATAATTTCCAGTGGACACCGACACACTGGCTACACTATCTCTGGCAGTCACAGTGGAGGTGGAATGCAATGCAGCTGCATTCGGGAGAAGATGTCTTAACAGAAGTTTGCACCTAAACCTTTCCACTGTTTGTTTGGGTTTTTTTAAAAAAGATTTTTAAGCTTGCTCTTGTAGAATAAGAGAATATTCCTGCCGTCAAGGCTCAGAAAGATTTAGTTGTTCTACTCGACTCAGCTGGGTAGTTTCCAAAAGCTGGTGCATGTTGGTGTGTAACGACACTATAAATTGTCTCCAAATAATACAAAATTGTATTCAAAAATATATTGGTGACATTTTATTTTATTCTGATTTATCTCCATGCCAAAACAAACTGTCATGTGATTACATACAATGCCAAAAATGCTTACCTTCTTAATTCACTGACGATATTACCCCTGGTCCCTATCATTATTCGCTTTTGATTTATGCAGTGCAGGACCATAAATACATGTCAAGTACTGATTGGATGATACGTTCTAATGCAAAATTAAATGTTAGATTTCACGCACACAGATAACACATAGATGTAAATGTGCATGGGCGGTAATAAATGATCTGTCCCCATGTAGTATGTGTACAGAACATGTGTGAAGGTGATATGGCTTTTATCTGCTCCCTCTGACTAAAGGAGAAAGTGACCCCTGATGTCCACTAGGGGACAGAGTGTCTCCTGCAGAGATTTGCTCTGGTGAAGTGAAGCTCGTCCAGTGTTTTTCTGTCTCCCTGTCTCTTTTTGACCCTCTCAAAATAAGGACATATCCAAGAATCTTTTAAATATTCACATGGATTATTGCAACAAAACTCAACAAAAACAAAAGACAACAAATGACCTATGCTAAGCTGCTTGTGATGTGTTTACAGGTGCTGCTTTATTTATGTAGTCCAAATTCACAACAGGGATTACTTCAGCATGTTACATTGTAAGGTAAAGACCTCATTATATTATAGTTATTCTTACTGAGTAATAAAGGAGAAACACATTTAAATATCACATTACTATCAGCTTAAGAGTTTGAAGATTAAATAGAAACTCTCCGAAGGCAAATCTGGTAATGACCACATTAAATTACTCAGATTAAATTATGTTCCGAAATTTTCCCCCTTTTCAATGTAAAGCTATAAAAAAACTTATTTAATTCTGTAAATTTTTATGCAGGAACATTTGTGCTGGTTTCTCTTTAATAACTATGAATCTATAAATGCTAAAGCAACTATTTACATTTGATATTCATAATCATTTCATTTAATATCACCTTAAACAAACCACAGGAAGCATAATGATTACCTAAGAAAATGTGTGAGAGTGACTTTAAAATAATTATGAAATCTATTTAATTTCATTGCGATATTATGTGAAATCACAATTCCCAAAAAAGTTGAGACACTGTGTTAAACATAGAAAACAAAATGCAGTGATTTGGATATATTAGAAAGCCATATTCAATTTATGATTTATTCATTTATGCAAATTTCAATTTATATAAGTATGTAATGGTTAATTCATATTAGGGCTGCCACAAACGATTATTTTGATAGTCGACTAGTCACCGATTATTTTTGCGATCGACTAATCAGTCGACTAATCAGATCATGCATCCATTGGACGTAAAATGTACAGTTTATTGCTCCAGCATGCATCTGCTTTTATATAACTATCATTAGCTTACAGCTTGAGGTGTTTAAGGTATGTGCTAACCAAAAATAAAAATAAGATGATAGTTTAGAGTTGTTGAGAGTTTAATAAACTCAGCCGTCTGCTCCTTGCTATCTAAAATATAACAGGACACTGGAGTAAATTCTACCATCTCACACTTCTGATTAATCAGTGTTTCTGTTTGACGTTTATTCAGCTGTGTGAAAACTATAACTTTAATCTCAGCCAAACCGATTTACTCAGGAACAAACAAAACACTGAAAAAAGCCAAACAATAACATTTTTAAGTTATCTAAGTGACTTATATATCATGTTAAACCTGAGTAGCGAAAGACTGCGGGGGGTTTGAAAACGATGTGCCGGGAGTTCACTGTTCTCGCCGGTTCTAGAGAGCCCTGAACCCCCAGCTAGCTATAGAGCTGGTGGGTAACAGACGTCTCCGAAAATGTTGGAGCACTTTTGCAAATATGTGATGTCTTGATAAATCGAGCAGATATTTGAAGTTTACACAGCTACATTCTCGCCTGAAAATATCTTAAAAGTTTATTTTGTGACCCAGAAAGAGTAATATTAAAACTAAGTAGCTGCCGCCATTTTTGGAAACTGGAATTGGCTGGGCCGGCTATGAATTCTGGGATAGGTTGGGTCACGAAGGATACACCCGACCCATCCTTCAAATCTGGGGAAATTGTCGGCCACATTTGGAAAAGTCTTCAAGTTTGGACAGCCTGTCGCGTCGCTGTAACGTAACCGGCCTACAATGCGGCCCCTGAATTTGGACACAGCTACGATACCGGAGACTGCTTCTTCTT
>VUQG01013504.1:19865-43310 GCA_015106755.1 Etia nguti
CCCCCGCAGGGGGGGGGGGGGGGGGGGGGGGGGGGGGGGGGGGGGGGGGGGACCAGCTAGGTGGAAAAGGCTGAATAGCACTGTGAATCAAGGTGAGACGGTATCTGGAAGCTTTTACTTGATGATATGGCAAAAACAAACAGTCGAGAGCCCGTGACTGTATGAGTCTTAAGTGTCTGGAAAGTTCCATCCAGTTGGCTCCATTTACTGACGTCTGTGAAAACTCCAAAGGTTACAAATCACGTCAAATGCTCCTCTCATGTGTGGTCACTCGGATTATTTTTTAAAATCTGCGTTGTGTAATCTCCCCCTCCAATAAAATTCCTTTATTGCCTTTCACCAAAAGAATGGTTTCACTTTAATCATTGTTTAAACAGATGTCAAATTCTTTAAATAAACATAAGAACCATGAAGCATTCAAAAAGAAAACATTTGGCCAGTGAGTAATCCAATTACAGCTTTAATTGCTTAGCAGCAGCACGGTATAATCCAGCCGTCTCTTCTGTATCACGCCCCCCCCAAAGTATCTTTGAAAAATCATTCTGTCCAACCAGATGCTGCCTTGTGTTGTATGCAGGATGTTTATGTTTAGAGGTATATCTTCTCAGTTCCCTCCCTTTAACCCCCCAACACACACACACACACACACACACACACACACACACACACACACACTTTCACTCTTTCTCATTTACCTTCCTTTATGCTACCCAAGCCCGACGAGTGGCAAAGCGTGTCTTTTGAAATGATTGCAAAGCTAGACAGGTGAGCAAAATTGATATATTCTATTTATATGTTGCATTTATCGTTCCAAACAACAACTATTTGACCAAACTGTGCGTGCAAACTATTTAATTAAGAAAAAAAAACGGGTTTTTTTTCACAGTTCTTTTGCCACGCTACGATACTTTTGATGCCATTATAAGATTCATCAATGGAAATCTGTTTCAATAATTATGACCCTTTACTCGTGAGTTATATCAGGGTTTCAGGATTAACAAGTGGTGAATAACTGTCCTGCTTTCACTAAAAGTCGCGAAACTGAGAGTGAGAAAAGGTTTGTGAGTGAATGTAAGCTGCTTTCTGACTGTCCATCACTTGTGTTTGGTTAACCACAGGTTTTGCATGCATTACTTGTGCTAACTTATGAGATAAAAACTTGTATTAATGAGCGAGTCATCCAAGTAGTAATCAGAATTAGTCTCAGACTTTAGTGGTGTAAAATTATTAATTGTGCGAATTACTAGGGAAACTTTCTGACACGTCAAAGCAGCCACACCTTTTGCACTGAAATGTTGACTGATAAATTCAACATAGTATGCTTTTAAAATGTATCTTGTTTTTTGTTTTGTTTTTTTAATCTGTGCTGTGCTTACTGCAGTGTGCTCTTTAATGTTTTCTGCCTTTATTTCAGTATGCTTTTGCCCAGAAAAAAATTCCTCTATCATTACAAGAATGTGCGCTGGGCGAGGGGCCGGCATGAAACATACCTCTGTTTTGTAGTAAAAAGACGTGTAGGGCCTGACTCCTTGTCCTTTGACTTTGGACACCTCCGCAATCGCAATGGCTGCCATGTAGAGGTAGGTAAAGTGGGAGAAGATATGAAAAAGGTCTGCTCAGTAACAAGAGAGAAAACAGCAATTGAATGAAGGCTGTATAATGATTATTTTATTCTTGTTTTTCTCTGCAGCTGCTGTTCCTGCGCCACCTTAGTACATTATGCCCTGGCCTGTCTGGGTATGGATTTCATGGGGAGAGGAGGGTCAGCTACTCAATCACCTGGTTCTGCTCCTGGTCTCCCTGTTCAAACTGCTCTTCCAGACTGGCCCAGTTCCTCAAACAGACACCCAACCTTCGCCTCAGGATCTTTGTCTCTCGTCTTTACTTCTGTGACATGGAGGACAGCCGTGAAAGAGAGGGTCTCAGGCTGCTTAAAAAAGTCGGCGTGCACATCACAGTCATGAGTTACAAAGGTGGATGAATAAATTTATGTCTATGTGGACGATAAACAGAAAAAGTAGATACATATTTGATTTTAGAGTTGTGCACTATTCCCTAAAATAATCCTTTTTCTGGATGTCAGTAACAATTATTTATTTTGCTGATTGTTTTCAGACTTCTTCTACTGCTGGGAGACTTTTGTGGCTCAGCAAAGCAAATTTAAGCCCTGGGAAGATCTGCATCGAAACTCAGTACGCTTGGCCAGAAAACTCAACCGCATCCTCCAGGTATAACATGTAACACACAACATATTTTCCCTCAGGCAAGCAGGATGAGGCCAATCGAAATAATGATGTGTTTAGAATGATAATAATGTCCTGTTCTGCCTTTTCTCTTTCAGCCCTGTGAGACAGAAGATTTAAGAGATGCCTTCAAGCTTCTTGGACTGTAAAACAAACCTGTGGCTGCCTCTGAAGTTAGCATTAAGTCTATTATTAAGTCTGATGAGAAAAAGATATGTTGGTGTTGGACCATCACTACAAGAGCTAAACTGAGAATTAGAAAAACTGAGAAAATATGCTTTCAAGTTGTGGCAAGGCTTGTAACATTGGGTAGCTGCTGCTTGCTGTATCTGTAGAGAAGTCAAATAAAATACTTTACAATCAGATACTGGATTGTGTTATTGATTGTGAACGGTTATCATTCTTAATGTTATAGTTTTATAGTACCGTTTATTCTCGACCGATAAGCTAACTACCGTTAGGTGGTAGCTACCATAACCCATAACTGTGGATTATTTGTTAAAAACTGACTCCAGTTTTTCACATTTAAACTGTACGCTGGTCGTAATCAAAGCAGCAAAGGCTTAATATTAAAATTTTGAAGTTAAAGCGAAAAAAAATCCCATAATGCAACCAAGAGCTATTAATCATTTGATTTGTTCCTTTTGATCTAGCACAGAAAATGTGTGCGTAACACCCCTTTAATGTAGCAACGTGTCGGTAGCAATGGCGCAGAGGGACCCGCTTATGCGCAAATACACCGTCTATTACGGTCAAATAGCCGTTAACGCGGCGCGGACACACCACACCGTCACCGCCACCGGCGTATTCCGACTGAGTAAAAGTCAAGATGGCGACGGATGGTCAGTTCGAGTATGAGTCGATCCTCTGTGTCAAACCTGAAGTCAACGTTTACCGAATCCCACCGAGAACATCTAACCGGGCTATCAGGTGAGGGATGGGGGAGGTTTCTGACCCAGCGCTCGCGTGCTGCTGCCGTTAGGAGCCGTTGCCTCAGCGACCTGCCTACCAACCTACCCAGCTCATCCGCTAGTCACGAAGCCTCACGTAGCGGCGGCGGTAGTTTGTGAGCAGGTTGTTTTTGGCTGTGTATTTACAAGGTCATAGGGTTGTACTGGGCCCTGTTAGCCCACTTAACAAGGACTGTATCGGATCGGCTACATCCCTCTCGGTTTGTCTGTGTTCGTGCTTTCATCCTGTGGCGCATCAGGAGAGACCTGACACTTAAAAATCAGTTATTTAATGAGAACAGCGTGCTACACGTCCTAATTTCGCTAGTTTGTCGTTTAAGTACAAACAGAGGAGCATCCCTGAGGCTGCAAAGAGGCTAGAGTCCTCCTCAAGGACGCTTGAGCATTGTTTGATGTTGCTCCATGTCAAGGGGTTAAACACGGGATGCCCCAGCTTATAGCCAGCGTGGTCACCTCAATCCATTGTTATGTCTTTACTGTGCAGGTAATGCATATGTTATAAAGAGGTCGATATTGGTTTGTTTACCCCATTTTTCATTGGCTGGTCTTTCAGCGTGACCTGCCGCAGCTGCTTCTGACTGGACATTACACCAACCAAACAGTAGCATGTGCCTCAGGTCCCATGAGACACAGGATTGGTTAACCGCTGACCATATGTATTGTGAGTAAGGGTGATGATGTAATATTTCATCCCCATGTCTCAGTGAAATGTCTTAGTCACGTTTTGCACACGTAGAAAATGAGTGTGTCTGAGTATGACAAATCATAACAGTAACTTTCCTGTGTCTTGCTTATTCACCTCCTCTGTCAACATCAGTCTGAGTAAACTGTCAACAATTCACCTACATCACAACATCTACCTCTGTGTGTGTGTGTGTGTCTCAGGGCTGCTGATTGGAAGCTGGATGCTCCTGATTGGACGGGACGCATGCGTGTGACGGCCCGGGGCAAAGTAGCCTACGTGAAATTGGAAGACAAAGTCTCTGGTGAGAGACGAGCAGACAGGGCAGCGCCATTGTTTACTGGTGCTGTCGCTGCTGTAAATCACTTGACTGTGTAGTCTCCTGTTTGTCACCCTGCCCCTCTGTTACTCATCGATTCCAAGGTGACCCAGCCTGCAGCCCAGCGAGCAGTCTGGAGGCTGCATCAGTGCATTTTTTAGAAACTTAATGTCCTTGTTTTCTTTAAAACACACCTTTTGTTTCCCATTCACGTAACATGGGAACAATAATAAGAGCTGGTCTGATTCTTTAAATCCTAAAGAAAGGTGGTTCCTTTACTACCTCCTTCAGCATAGGATACACAGGGCTATCCTTTATGCAAGCAAAGGCGATAATGTCCTACAGAACAATCAGAATAACAAACAGGTGATGCAGGTGAACCTTGGAATAGCAGGCTGTTAAGCCCACAGGTAAAATGGGACACAGAGCTGCTGTGAGATAATCTTCATCATGAAGTAAATCATTAAGAAAATCAAGATTATTAAGTTCAGTTTTATTTATCTAGCTCCAAGTCACAAGAGCAAACACCTCAAGGTGTTTTATATTATAACGTAAAGAACGTACAATATTGCAGTGTAAATCCCACCAATCAACTAACCCCTTCTGAGCAAAGACTTGGTGTCAGTGGGAATGAAAAACTCCCTTTTAGCAGGAAGAAACCAGGCTCAGGTAGGGGCGGCCATCTGCTGCGACCAACTGGGGTTGATGGGAAGAAGACAGGACAAAAACACAACGTGAAAGACAGCCAGAGATTAATAGCTTTATTAAAATGACCAGAGTGAGTTTTAAGGTTTACAGTGATTCAGCTTGAATCAGTTATAGTACCATGCAAAAGTTATTTTTTTGTTTGTTTGTTTTTTATGGACATTGGCTGCTTTTTGGTTCATTTTCGGTCCAGTCCTTGTACCTGACCATTTTCAGAGGAATGTTTTTTTCTGTTTGTTTGTTTAAGCCACTTAACATTGACCTGTGACTCATTCAAGCATAAAAAAAGACACCTGACTCAAGTGACAAACCAGTGTTGTGTCTACACATAACACTTAGGAAAGAACCAATTTTAATTTGTACCTTTAGGCACTTTGTCAGTAACACCCTGTCACAAAAACACATAATTTGTTCCCATGTCTTTAGTTGAATCTATGGAAAATGCCAAAGATAACACAGTCGGACAGCACAAAATAGTATTTTTGTACCAGCAAGGTGATTCCCAAAAATTTGGCCTACGTCAGCATGGTGTGCAGTGTATCCTTAAAAAAATGAGTAAACTGGATGAGTGGAGGAAAAAAGAAGAAGTGGGAGGTGTAAAACACTGTCTAAAGCAGATGAACAGAAAGCCTTGTCCCTAAGAAACAGGAAAAACTACAGCAAAGACCTGAAATTTGTAGTTCAAGTCATTAGTATGTATAGAGGAGGTACAACAGTTATCTGTAAAACATGGTGAAGACTCTGCCATGGTTTGGGGCTGCATTTCAGCCAATGATGTTGGCGAACTTGTCAAAATTGATCGAATTATGAACACAAAAAAGTACCATCAGATTTTGATATTATAAAGAAATGAGGGGATACTCAGGATGTTTGCATAGTACTGTATATCTGTTGTTGTATTGCTGCCTTTACGATTATCATGAATTCATCTGACCTGAATCACATAAACCTTTAATAAAGGGAGGCTTTATATTGGATCACCTCTCCAGGAGGAAGTGAAAGTAAGTGAGGACATGATGACCAACTAATCTGAGTATGACCGGGATTTTTACTGACTTTATAGGCTATATATTCCTGTTTATTTAAAACCACCTGAAACATATTACAACATACAAAGCTATAGATGAGTATCTAAAATAAGCTTTTTGTAGTCAATCTTCAGGGCTCTGTAGTTTCAACACAGTAGACCCACATCAACGATGTCATCGTCACGTTGTTCAGGAGACTTTTGTGAGTGCAGTCAGATTCTCACCAGCTCCCCTTATTTAATTATTCTCCTTCACATCTCTCCTTTACCTCGTGGCATTTTCCATCAAGGTCAAGGAGAAGTGTGGTATTAAGTTGGTTTTTTTTATTAACTATTTGACACAGCCCTGGATTTAGTGTTTCTTCATTATCCTCACCTTCAGACCGTCTTGCCAAGCTGATAATGAACACATATCTTTTCAGGGGAGCTTTTTGCCCAAGCACCAGTGGACGAGTATCCTGGAGTTGCAGTGGAAACAGTTAGCGACTCAAGCCGTTACTTTGTGCTGCGCATCATGGACGACAACGGTGGGCAAAATGAGTATTGCTAAGCCATGAAATATTGAGAAAATGTGTTCATTCCCTAGAGGACAAGTTTGAACAGGATACAAAGACATCTGGGTTGATGTGGGTTTTTTAAAAGTCTAATAAATTGAAATTAAAGAATGTATGGTATGGTTGTTTTTTTAAAGCCTTTAAAATAGATTTTTATAGAATTACATACTGTGTGTTGTAGAGATTACTGAACTGTTGAGTAGCTGTATCCATAATTTGTTTTTCAAAGACAAAAATTTATTACATAATTTAAATTTTGTTCAGTCCTGATTTTTATTTTATAGGTCTTCATTTTTAAAGTAATGCAGGGACAGTGATCATTACAGAAGTTCAGTTTCTGTACAGCACATTTTCACCCAGTTTGTGCTACAGTGTGCAGGTCATTCTGAGAAACCTGCGGGTTTATTTTGTTTCTTATTACTGCTGTAAGTTGATTGTTGTGTTTATTTTTTTTCTCAAAGGCCGCACTGCATTCATAGGCATTGGGTTCGGAGACCGCAGCGATGCCTTCGACTTCAATGTCGCACTTCAGGACCACTTTAAGTATGTAGCCGCTCTGTGAACACAGCTGTAATCATGACTAATTGAGTTGTCAGTGTATTTTTTTTCTTTAGTGTTTCCTGAGATAAATGTCTGTATCACTGCCTTCCTCTCTTGCCTTCTTCAGGTGGGTGAAACAGGAAACTGAATTTAGCAAGCAGGCTCAGGCTCCAGACTCCACTCCAAAGCTGGACCTGGGCTTCAAAGAAGGACAGACCATTACTCTGAATATTGGGGTATTATTTATTTTCATAGAGTTTCATAGTACTAGTGTGCTGTTTAGGCTTTTCAAAGCTGTAGAAATATGTTTGTGTCAAGCTCGAATGCATTGCATCGCATATATTTACTGCTAGGTTTAAACAAGCATCAATCTTACTGGATATAGCCTCTTTCATGCAAAGGTTTTGTTTCCTTCCATCTATATCTTATCTAGCAATCGAAAAAGAAGGACAGGTCTCGTCCACAGAGTTCAGGTGGCCTTGGGCTCCTTCCACCTCCCCCTGGGGGCAAGCTGGCTCCACCCCCTTCTTCCAGATCAACAAATCATAACACACAACCATCAGCAGGAGGAAGTGACTCTGGTAGGTAACAGTCCAACAACAATCCCATGTGTAATCTTCACCTCAATTTACAATGTTATGAGTTCAAGAAAAGATATGAAGGAGGATTCAGAACTAGGGCTGCGGTATATCATATCGTCCGGTATGATACCGTAATAAATTTTTACGTGATCTAAAAGCGTCGTATCGTGATATCAGCGATAGAGCGCCGCCATGTGTTTACATTCCCTAGCATACACAATAAGAAAACAAGCCCAGGCATGTCTGACTGCGAGAGCTGCATGTCAGCCTCCAATGATGATTTAGTAAAAGAGGGAGCTACTTCACCAAACTCGAAACACAGCACAATGGAAGCAACAAACTTGTTTCACCACTCGAGGCAAAAACAGATCGTCGAGTTCAAGAAGGCTGCGAAGGTAGAGATGCTAGCAGCTGGCGATGTGCAGCCCAAAAGTAAAACAAATGAGTCACCTGAGCATGACTGGAGCACTCGCTGGCTACACTCCATATGACAGGAAGAGCATATGTGGATGGAAATTACTGGTGGTGTTACTCTGTAGAAAAGCAGGGCTTTAAGGAGCTGGTTAAAAAGCTCTACCCAAGATAGAACATCCCGGTTGAAATGAAATGTTGTTCAGTTTCAGTTTTATAACATGACGATACTGTGCACAGTCCTAAAGAGTTACAAGTTGTGGTGTTTTTTTTGTTAAAACACCGCTTAGGCTTCTTTTGCTTTTGCATTTGACTTAATGCTGTGTCACTACTACGCTCAAAATGATGCTTGCAATTCCACCAGGTGCAGCGCAGCGGCTCTGGTCTGCATTACTTAAAATAGCATCAGGTCAGTTTTTTTATAGAACGACTGTCAAGTTGCACAGAGCCAATAAGGAGGGCAGGAAGTCAGGTACAGAAATCTGGCCACTTTTCAAAATAATAGACTGCATGCAGACTTTTCTGAAACTCTCCTGTTGTGATTTGAAGCCGTGCTAAAGGCAACGGAAAACCGCACTGGAGACACAATCTCACAGACAAGCGGCCCGTGTATTTCAAGGGTTACTGTGAGGGTCGTGAACCTGTGCGCTCTGCTAGTTGAGCCCAGTTTTAATTCAGTGTCAGACGCAGTTTTTTGATTTATAGTGCAAATGAATGTGAACCTTATTACACCATTAATGCTTCCAGTCTGGGCTTCTTTTTCATTTATAGTGGGGCATGAAATCTGACCTGCTTAAAGTAGAAGTCAAACTGAAAAAAAAAACGCTGCCACAAATGAATCAGAGGAAGGGCTTATTTTTTGTTGTTGAAGATTAGTTCCTTGAGCCTGTCTCTTTCCATTGAATCACAAGTCAGTCTTCATAGTTGATGTAGTGAGTACAGTGTTGCGCAGGTCTATTATCCAAAACTATGACACATATATTTTAAAATATCTTTCCTTTAGAAAATACTGTTTCCTGTATCTTCTGTAGCATAGATGTTTACAGAGCTAAACTGTGTCATGGTTTTCTACACTCTTCTAGTGGTATCTAATCATGCACGAGGTTTCGGTTTCGTGTATTAAGATCTGTAGATGCCTGTGTAAGATTTCCTCCGCCATCTGTATAGAACAGAGGTGAATGTGTGCTTGAAGCACTGAAAGACATTACAAAAGCTTGTCTATCTGAAATCATTGTCCTGTCAGTGGCACGGTGTGTGTGGTTTGTCCAGAGTAAATGTGGGAAAAGACTCACAATACTTTTTCAATACTTTACCACCACTGTGTTTGGGTGGCAGCAGAAGTTTCAGAGGTCGACATCTAGAAAGCTCAGTGCATAAAACTGAAACCGTGTGCATCGCTGTTACCACCAGGGTATGCTGGAAAATAGTGCGAATACCACTGTAAGTAAAAGTTGTAAGGCAATATTTTTTTTGTTATCTGGTGAAATTATATTTTTATCGATTGCTTAGAGCCAACATATTATTTGAGAAATCCTTGTATTGACATTCAGATAACTTTATTAATCCCTCAAAAAGGAAATTTGTTTGCAGCTTGCCCACACAACATATAACGTTTATTAAAGTTTCAGATGTGCATCTCTCTCTTTTTCTTTGATTTCAAACTGCCAGGGTGTTTGCTAGACCTGGACTCCAGTAACTCCAACTCTGTGGCTCCACCCAACCCCACCTCGACAGGCAGCTCTGACCTGTGGGGAGACTTTGATTCTGCATCCCCGAAGTGAGGAGAGAATCCCCCCGTTTTTTTCTCCCTTTTCTCTGTAAATTTATGCAGCACTTTTTGCAGCTTTCTTTTTCCGATTACGGGGTCCCCGTATCTCTCCCTGCCAAGCAGGGTAAGCCCCTGTAGTAGTTTGTCTTATTTCACTTGAATTCCTCCTACTTTGTTCTGACCTCACAGCACCGTCTTAATTACAGCTACAGCTACAGCTGCAAGCCATCTTGACATATTCAGCAGGCTCTGCATCCCCATCATTCACTACATCTGCTTGGACTCTCTGTATTTGTCTAGATTCGCCCTGTAACAGTTTATTCTGCCAATTTCCCCGTTCTTACAGTGTTTTATTTGCTAATGATACATAATAGGAATATCAAGGGAGGCATTATCTTGTCATCAACATCTAATGAGCTACTGAAATCTAATGAAATGTTCATGAATGACTTAAATGTACAGAGAATATTTATTTTAAATGTGTATATACATATATTGTAAGTGGTTTGTAATTATTGTCGTTGGTCTACGTCCTGTTTCTCCAAGTCTCCAGCAGCGGGACTGATTATATGCACTGACTGACGTCGCATCTGTCTGTGTAGTTAGTAATTCATGAAATCTGCAGTGAACGCCATGACTGACTCATGCTAGCTTCAGATTATTGCGACGTTTACCGCATAATGATTTTACTTGAAAGACTCCTGTTAAGTCACAGCTGATTTACAGAGTGGCCGTGCTCTTTAGCACTCTCTGCTCGGCTCTTGCGGTTCTGCAGCTGCCGAACACATATTCCACTGGGGACGGGCCGCGGGAGCCGCGCGCATTGTTTTAACCATAAATCAGGACACTTGGAAGCAGGAATGCTGGATGGGAGAGGGTGTAAGCAAAAGAAGGAGAGGCATCAAGTGCTTTTATCTTTGCCTCAGGGGGGAAGCAGAGATGATTTAGTCCGTGTTATGTCATCTTCACTCAGCACAGCTGTTAAAGTTGTGACTGGTGAGTCATTTAGGTCACGGCCTCTCTCCTCGTCAGTGAATCGGTCTGTGTTTCTGTCTCCGTAAGTCTTTATGAGAAGGGTGATCGGGTCGTGCTCAAGCACAGCGTGTTGTACTGTACAGATGAATTAAATGTGAACTCCAGTTCCATATCAAGGTGTTAAGCTATCAGCGGTATTGTGATGCAGAGAAATGCAAGATAGTCTGTGTTTGATGCAGTGTTTTGTTGTGATATTGTTGTGTACCCAGAGATGGATTATGTAAAAAATGATATCACACGCACATGTGTTGTAACAGATGTGCAGTGGAAAGTGGTGTGATGATGGATGTTGATCAGAGAACAGAGTGTGTGTGAGTATAAATCCCCAAGGATGCTTGTCAGTGTTTGTTTATTGTCTAAATTATTTCTCCCAGATGTTACCTGTTATTCAAACCGTAAGTGTGTGTGTGCAAATGAATATGCAAAGAAAACTATAAAGAAAACACTTAATGGCCATAACTTTCTTTTGTGGTTGTTGTTTTTTTTTTTCTTCAAATTAAGTAGTAAAAAAAAATAATAATCTCGTGAACAACTTCCATTATATTTTATTGGTTACAATAGTGCACATAATACTGAACTGTCAGTGTGTACCTTACAATCCACAACAGAGTGGGTCTTTGTTTTACTTTGTTTCTTATACGATTAAGTGACTCAGTGCTCCTATAGGCCCATTACTGCAGTACCTCAAATGGATCGTAAACCATGGAAGACATGACCTGTGTCCAATACACACGGATGAAATGAGCGCACCCTCGATACTCACAGTAAAAAGGACGAATACATAAACATACGTAGATATGACTCAGCAAACGTGTGTGTGTGTGTGCTCGCGTGGAAGAAAAGGAAAGAGACCCTCAGGTGTGGCGCAGCGGATTTATGGTGTTTTTATTGGCTGTTTTCTATGACGACACCCATGGGTCGCGCCATCGTCACCGGTGGTCACGGGCCCATTCTAGGCAATATCAGGCTTTGTTTGCCCAGGTTTGGGGGTTGCCACGACGATTGCGACAACGTTTGCTATTGGATGACCTCTGGATACGTCTGGGCCACCCAGACAACTCTCTGCATAATTCAGCTGTAATGTAAAGAAGGGGAAATAGGGTTATTTAAATGTATGTGGATTTTCATGAACTGTAAGATCACTGTGCCTTTATATGGACAGGTGACAAATGAAAGGAGAAACCCGAGCCCTGCAGTGGAGGGATCCTGTGGCTCTGACCTGCTGTGGTGTAGTTTATGCCCTACCTGCTGTAATTTTTATCATTCTACATCTATTAAACAAAAGATCCAAGTTTAATTTTAATAAAATAAAGGTGAGCGTTACAGCATCAAAAACGTATTATTATGTTATTGGCGATTTATTTGGTTTTTACCCTCAAAATCAAGCTGACAAATGGACCGACTTGTTAAATTGCACTCTTTGGCATCATCAACTGAGGGAACAAATTATATTTTGTTATTTGTTTTGGAGAATCACTGCCAAGGAGCAATGAAGCCGCGCCAGTGTTGTCTTTTCCTTTAATTTGTCACCTGTGTATACATTAAGACTAATTCACCTTTCAGATACTCATCCTCACGGCACACTGTCCTCACACAGATCTCTTTGTTGATCACATAAACACGAGGGAGGCTGCGAGAGCACCGAGATAAAACATGAACATTATGGATATATTGATACAGGCTGACAGGGCTAACCGTGTTCAATAATGAAAGTCTTTTGAGCTCAATACCGTCACACAAATATTGTACTAATAATTAAGGACGTTTTTTGTAGCACATTATACTTTTAGCTGTGTCCGGTTATATATAATTTAAGTAGTCTTCAGTAATAGTTTTCCAGGCTTCTTGAAGGACATTCAAAGCTCTTCTCTGGATGCTTTTACTACTTCTACTGATGCAAAGATGAAGCTGTCATCTTCAGGAAATATCTCTTCGGGAATCACCCTGTTGGTGCAAAAATACTATTTTATGCCCGTCAAACGGTGTTATCTTTGGCATAGATTCTATTACAGATATGGCAAAAAGAATTATGTGTTTTCATGACAGGCCGCTGGTAACGAAGTGCAATTTAAAGCTGCTTCTTTGGTGAGCTGTCTGTTATGTGTAGACACAACATTGGTTCATCCCTTGTGTCAGGTGCCTTTTTATGATTGAATGACTCATGGGTCGGCGTTAAGTGGCTTATCAACTGAAAATAAAATTCCTCTGAAAAAGATCAGGTGCAAGGACTGGACTGAAAATGTGTGAAAAAACAGCCAATGTCCAAAGAAAAGCCTGGAGAACTATTGCTCAAGACCATTTCCTTCTTTTCTTTCACCACCTATCGTTAAAACACTGAAGAAAAAGTAAGACCGTTATTGCTCAATTTTTAAAAGTAAGTTAGTCCTTTTTCTGGAAAAAAGACCAATTAAAAGTGTTTTGTTGTAGAAGATTTGCAGATCACCTGTAGAGACAAAGACTACCAATACATCTCTTGATGGGCTTGTGAACTGAGTACATCCTGGTGCAAGGATACGTCTCCTCCCTACATTCTGCAGAGAGATAACAGCAGAGACATATGTCATTGTTGAAAGAGTGTCAAAAGTCCTAAAAGTGGAGATACTCACCAGGTGGTATGGCGTTCCCAGGTGCCTCTACAAATGAGGAAAGAAAAGAAAAAGAATAAATGAGAAAACCTCACAGAGTACCAGACGTCTGTCATCATTATCAGAAGTAAAAGGGCTTTACCAGTTGGCTGAGTTTGGGCTATAACCGTGAGTGCTGTGGAACAGAAACCACATGAGGGGAGAGGTTTGCAGCATAAAAGCAAACACACAGCGACTCAACCATAATTAAACAAGATGATTTGTGTGTCCTGTTTGGTAACGTTACCCTGGAAACTGCAGAGGAGCAGGATCACTGGGAAGCTGCCCATTCCTTCAGCTTGTAAGGGGTGAACTTTACGAGCTGCAGGAAACCGAAGGAGGAAAAGAGTTGGGATGAATTCACAGAGTGGAACTGCTCAGTATCCTCACTATGATTTTTTTTCTTTTAATTTCCTAACTGTTTATGTTTCCTTTAATCCCGTTGCATAAATGCTCCCAACATTCCAGCTCAGGGTAATGTTTTCCTTAGAGTTTCGCTTCAGCTGAAAACACAGATGTGTAGCACAGTGCCGCACAAGAGCCACTGATGTCATTTTTCCTACATTTATTTATTCTAGTATTTATTGGACTCCTTGTAAACAGATAAGTGATGCCTGATTTCCTTCCTCCTTTTTTTCCCCCTTCCCTCTCTCATCTCCCACCCTGCACCATTCCTCTCCTGATGTGTCACCGTAACTTTGGAGTCCAAGATGTGAGTTCTTGCAAAAGAATGTGTTTTTTTTGGTGCCCTATTTGAGGACCCCTCCACCCCTCCTCTGTTACGCTCTCACATTCTTTCCCAGCTTTATTTTCAGAGAACATATCGCTGCTTTCCAACTGTACAATCATCACCAGCCAATCTGAACTCAATGGTGGGGTTTTTTTTTCACATCTTGTCCCTTCAGCAGCGATACATCCCAGAGTCCCACATTTCCAATCACTCAGTTGAAAACACTGCATTTTTCTGGTTTAGTTGCTTGTATGTCTCTGTTGGTTCGTTTGTGAGAGTTTTTTCACTGTTTATGTCTGCTGAACTTTGCATGCAATCAGCCATTCACTCGTCTACAAAGCCTTTTTGACTAAGGTAGTCAACTAGTCAGGCGTTCTCCTCCTAACTTGTGTTTACATCTAATCAGAAGGACGTATCACCCAGTTAATGTCTTTGGCTGTGAGTTATCCTGAGTCTGCAGATGTTCTTCTGTGCAATTCCTACAGAATGTGTAAAAAACAGGTGGAAAAAGAAACATAACTTGTACTCACAACTTTTGCTGTCGTCCACAACTGCTTTAGTTTTATGAATCTTTTGTCTTCTCTTCTTTTCCCCTCCTTCCCTCTCCTGCACCCTCCTTCTCCTCCTCTTCTTCCTCCTCCCCCTCCTCTTCCCCCTGTCCTCACTCCCCTGGCACTTTTCATGCTTTTCGCTATTTTCCTGCCTCGATTTGATAAAACCTACTTTCTTCTGCCTTTGTCTTCATATCTGATGGTTAATATCCAATTATATTGCTGTGATAACACACTATATTCACTTTGGCTCTGTAAAGGTAAACAGTTTGCAGGACTGCATTATTCTCAAAACTAAAGGTGGGTCTTTATGACTGTTCTGATGCAGAGTAAGTTCAGGAGGCCTCCCTGTGATGGATAAGAACTAAAGCTGCCTGAACCTTTGCACAGTAGTACATGTTTATATAGTTTTACTACCCTGTGTTTTATTGCTTCATCACCATATATTAGCGATTATTCTTCTGTGAATAAAAGTAGATCGAGCACAGGAATTACAGATGGCTCAATGATTCCTTTTCTCTGTATTTGCTTGAAAAAGCATACACAAAGATAAAAGAGATAGAAAAAGCTTTGATTTAATATTTCCTCTTGTATTCCTGCGACAAATGAGAAGGCTGTAAACATGAGCCATTTATTTCCTGGCATATGTTTGCAGTTATTTCACAAATTAACAGTCAAGAGTGGGCTCCAAATTTGACACTTGTTTTACTTGGTACAACCAGCAGATGGCGCAATGCACACAAGAAAGTGGTGCTTCCCATTAACAGACAATGGTCTTGACGCATGCTCAATCGCCCAGGTAAGGAAATACTACTCTGTGAACGGTGCTCATGGCCATTGATCAATGGTGAATGGTCAGTCATCGTGACAATTTGCATATTAATGATCCTGAAACTGACCTCACAGCCCATTTTTTAGTCAGTTGTGCTAGTTTCAGTGATTGTGTTCATAAGGTTGGGGAAACCTGCTGTCAGCAGAGACAGAAGAAGTCACGTGTCAACTTTTTAAAGACAATAATATGGTTTCAGTTAAGGACCAGTCGGTAGAATCAGTAGAGTTAAGGTCTGGGTTTAGTTTGCTCACAGTCTAATCTACTGTGATGTAAAATGAAGTGATGTATTTCATGCATCCTTACCACCCGCGCCCCCCCACACACACACACACTCACACACGCTTACACACACTTTTGCTGTGTTTAATGTATTTCAAGGGAGAGCTGACTTATTTTTATTTTTAGAATCATTCAAATTATTTATTAATTGCTTTATAAAATACCAAATTAGCTTTTGATGAAGTAGCTGCGATGCACGTTGTGTGTACACTCACTTTGTTAGGTTCACCTGTTCGACTGCTTGTAACAATTAGGCAATCACATGACAGCGACTCAATGGATTTAGACATGGTTAAGATGATGATTTAAGCGATTTTGAATGTGGCATGGTTGTTGTTGTCAGACAGGCTGGTCCCAGCAGAAAATTGCTAATCTGCTGGGATTTTCCCACACAGACATCTCTAAGGTTTACAGAGAATGGTCTTAAAAAGAGAGAAATTCAGATGGTAGGGTCAGATTTGGGATAAACAACATAAAGGCATGGACCCATCCTGTCTTATATCAATGGTATTAACGGTGTTGGAAATATTTTCTTGGTACACTGTGGGTTCCTTTGTACCAAGCTTAAACACCACAGCCTAACTGAGTGTTGTTGTTGATCATCTCCATCCCTTTATGACCACATAACACACAATGTCACAAAGCTCAGATCATTCCAAACTGTCTTCATTGAGGCAGCTCTGCATGCAAAAGGAGTTCCAACCCAATACTAGCAAGATGTAGACAAAATTAACTTAATTAAAGTTATATGAAGAATGGATCATGTTGTGACCTTTGTTTAATTTATTGCCTGAGGTTAAAGACGATCAACCTTGTCTGTATTTACAGATTACACAGGTAAGAATCAATCATGAATGCTCTCAAGAAAATAACAACATGTAGCTCTAAAGACTGTTTCTGATCCCTGATAATTCCAGAGTACTTAAACTCTGTCATCAGCTCACGCAGCTTGCTATTTGTTCTCTTTTGAAACAAAGAGATGCATCACAATTGCCTGGAAGATGACAAATTAAACAGGGAGTGGGCCTTTTTTTAATTACTGTATATAAACTTGTCATCTGTGCACTACACTTCATTACATAAATAAGCTATCATTCAGAGTTGTGTTATCTGTGTAAGATGAAGGTCACAGTTCCTGACCCTTTGTCTCATTGTGTTGAAAGTGTTCTTTCGTTGTGACCTTTATAGCAGCTTTGGTGAAACTTGACTCTTCTTTGGCTTCTACGAAGTTGACCAATATAAATATTGCTACGCATACTCCTGAAGCTACAAAGTCTCACTGGCTCTCACCCTGTGGTGGGCCAAGTCAGCTCAATAGGGACACACTCATCATCTCCCTTGACATATTGGGGCTACATGGACTCTAGGGTGAGCCTGCGGGATGGCCCTAACAAGGTCGACAGGGCGAGGTTGATGACAGCTTGACAGATAGAGGCAGTGTAAGCAAAAGAGACGAGGAGAGGAGCCAACTAGCACGATCAGTCCTGCGAACGTATCCACCCGCCACTCGGTCCACACTTCTGTAGCAAGTGCTACAAAGTAAAGCTAAAATGAAGACAGAAAAGAGGAGTAAAGGGGTCAGGTGCTGAGCAAGCCAAGAAGGACCAGCAATGGTTAAGGCAAAACATGCCTGACTGTAAACACATGATAAAAACTCCAGTTGTTTATTAGTTGTATGCCATTGCATGAGGCATGCCGGCAATGCAATGCATACTCTCTCGCTCCTCTCTTTCACCCCAACACGCTTCGCCTTCACTCTTCATCTCGCTTACAGTCTTTGGATTTCAACCAGCTGATAGATTTTTGTTTTTTTCTAGTACCGTTGTGTTTCCTGTGCACGAAAACCAGCAGCGCAGCAAACTTAAGCACTTGGTTTTTTAAACTAGATCCAGTGTGGCTCGCTGACGCTTCTCGCTGTGCAAAACTGATAATCTCAGGTTCTCCCAGTCAGCCAGAATCACCTCTGCCAGTCCTGTTTAAGTAATTAAACCTGCTGAGCTGTAAGAAGCTGCCAGGTGGGGGAAAAAGCTGCAGTGGAAATATTAGGCCATGATGGGCAGAGTGTTTGGCTTCCAAGTTGAGGTACATTTCGTTCATTTGGCCATATGAATGTTTTATTTTGTCAATTAATCTGGGTCTTATATCGGCGTCCATTTTTGCGGACCTCATTCTGGTGACAGGTGAAAACCTTTATCAGATATCTGTCTAAATATCTGTTACATAGTGTGGAGTTTTCCGGCTGGTTTTCTCTGTACCAGCTGTCTCACCTTTGTAAAAATGCACTTTTAAAAACACTAAAGCATGTCCTCTCAGAGTCAGAAAGAAGCCAAACGCTGTATATTGTAAAAGATGTAAAATAGGCAGGTGGTTTGAAGGCAGCGAATGTGATGATGTAGACCTTCACAAAGTTTAAACTTTCCAGCTGAAGTGTGCTTCGTGCAATATTGGCAACACGCAATCTCAGTCGCGCTGACATCTAAATACTAGCTTCTTGGGTTTCTGGACAACAGAGTGTGTCTTTCAACTTGACAAATGTTCAAAGGTCTGTCATGACACGTGACTTGGAAGTACATATGTGAGTTAAAATAAACTGAGCCGCATCTCCAGCTCGGTTCAGCAGTTTAGCAGTAGTCCACATGTGTAGCTGTCCTTGTTTCTCCTGTTTTCATCATCCCTGCTATCTGTCCTTCTGGAGCTCCAACAGATTTGCACCTCGATCAGCATCTTTGTGTTGGCACTTGATTGTCTCAGCGGTCCGCACCATGTGTTTCCATTTGTCAGGCTGTGGTCCTCCTTTAACGCCCAACCTGAGCGTTACATGAGCTTTGGTTCCCAGAAACTGGCGCATCCCAAATGGCCATTGCCAAAGGAGATAACAAATGTTTTCACGTAAACATTCGGTATTGTGTGACACAGCTGATACGCGGCTGTGATCTGAGATTAAAAAAGAAGTATGGAGAGTGAGGGAATGACAGCCGTCAAGTGTGAAGAAAGCAGATCTGACTGTAATAGCAAAGATGAAAGGGAAAGACCAGGTCCAAGTGGCATGGCAGAAGAAAGGGAAAAGTAATCTGCACAAGGGCCAGAGATAAAACGAGATGAGGGTAAATGGGCAAGATGGGTCAAAGTGTTCCATCAGATTGTGCTGCTACAGGCCTGTGGGCGCCAAGGCAGCCTGACTTTTGCATTTGGAGGGCTGTGGAGTGCAGATAGTCAGAGGGAGGTGATGATTTGCATGGTTTGTAAATAGATGGGCCAGAGGTCTATTTATAAATCCATCTGGAGTGGTCCTTAGCAGGGGTTAGCGCAGGCCCCACCAGCATGCACACACTCACGCACTGCGCATTAGCAGCTCGCTACCAGCAGGGATCCGGTCCAAACTGAAACTGTGATATTGTGAAAAGTTTAAAAAGTGAATTTAAATTTCTCTGCTGCATTTGCTGCACATTAAATGGTGCTTGCGCCATCTAATGTCTAGCAGGGTGAGGACTGTGTCGTGTTTTGCTTACATACTACTGGACAGTTAACATCACAGCATGACTAAGTGGCGGCAAATGTTAATAAAGGCGCCATCAGCAATCCCGTGAAATCCATTTTGGAGGGTTCTGTGTGCAGGCTTGCAGGTAATCTTTCAGCAAGTAATTGTTCTCTGTGACAGATACAGGACAGCTCTCTCCTGAATCCGCTCTCTCCTGAATCCTTATTGAGGCCAACTAGCCACTTGCAGATTTCCCACGAGGTGTGTTTCATTGTCAATAAATCACCTACAGTGGGCGTCACTGAGGACAGCATGAAGGGGGTATTTTAGCCCTAAAACCCTTTTCTCTCCTAGTAAAGGTGCCATGCCTGTGATTTTCATCACTCCTGCCTGAAAGAAGATCATGCTGGTATCACTGTCAGACTGTATTGTTAGTCCAATTTTAGATGTGCTCCTGCTGTTCTGCTGCACCTGTTGCTTCAACGCCTCATCCAAGATGTCATAATTTCCATAGGTGTGCTTGTCTACATGCTGTATGCAATGCTCTCTAAACAGAGTAAAGTCTAGGTTGCTTTGTAGTGTCTTCAAATTTAGCTTTTTGCAGTATCCGAACCAGCATCCTCTGCAAATCCCCTTTATTATCAGCCTGACTGCTCTGCTTTGCCACTTTTATAACACATGCAACACCACTAATTTATTTTGTGCAAACAAAAATTCCAACACAAGTCTTTATTAGCATTATAATACAGCTTTTTGTTCAGACATCACACTTTTCTTGTATTATTTTCATGCAAACACAAATATTTACAAACATTCAACGGAAATATATACAATGAAGTTGTACTTTGAGTATTAAGGGTAGTTATAAAAATATGAAAACACTGAAACAGTTTCATAAAGACAAAGTTTATCTCTCCCCTCTTCCTTCCCTGAGCAGCTCTTCTTCTACCCCTCCCCTCTCCCTCATTTTTCTGGCTTCCTTCTCCGCCTCCTCTGCTTTCCTCTTCTCCTCTCTCTCCGTCTCCATCAGCCACGGCCCTCCCAGATAGCTCAGGATCTCCTCTGGACTCCCTCTGTGCTTAGGCTCAGGGTGGAGTAACTCCTTCAACAGAGTCATCACTAATGGGCTGAGGCCCTCAAACTGTGAAGGAGGAGGATTGTCTCTTTGGTTTCTCTCCATAATAATGTGATCATCAGCATCCTCCTCACCCCTCCACTCGCCATCTCGTATTTTCTCGTCACGTTCGGCCTCACGGTCAAACCACTCCTTGTATTTTCGGTAGCCACGGTCATCTTGAGTGCTCTCCTCCCAGGGGAAGCAGCCAGTTAGCAGGCAGTAGACGAGCACACCGAGAGCCCAGCTGTCAATGCAGGGCTCTACTGATATCCAGATGTCTTCTACCTCTTCTTCGGTTCCTTCAGTCCGCCTTCTCTCCATCTCCTTTTCGGCCTCCTTGGCAGGTTCCACCTCGGGCGTGCAGAAGGGCGACTCGTACCAGACAGCTCGAACGGTGGTGCCGATGGCTCGTGCGAGGCCAAAGTCCCCGAGTTTGACCCAGCAACAGGAGCTGTCACAGAGGAAGATGTTCTCAGGTTTGATGTCACGGTGGACAAAGCCCAGAGAGTGGAGGTGTGTAACTGCCCCGCTCAGCTGGGACATCACCCTCTGCACGCGGTCTTCATTCACCCCGGCCTGAAACCGACAGACAGTATGATTGAGTGGTGGCCCAATATCAGACAGTTATTATTATTATTTTTTATGTAATATTTTATAAGACAATTAGGCCAAGTGGAGTCTGATAGGAGGACTGTGTTACTGGCACTAAGACAACAAAATCTGCGTCACTAAACTGGTTGGTGACGCATTTGGAAATCCTTGTTTAACTTGATGTACTCTCTCTTCATTGAGTGAGAGCGGGCTGTCCTTATTCTTATCAGCACTTCACTGTGTTATTGGCAGAGACACAAACAGGGAAGTAGGTGAGCAGGAAGCTTTTAATCAAGCATGTCTTAAGTTTAAACTTTTAGAAATGAGCTCTCAAAAAGTAAAAACTCTCAAAAGAATAAAGGAAAGTTTGTGGAATAATATGCCAATCTTTATGAATACAGTTAAACACTGTGCATGCTGCTGCAAATCTTGTGATGTGATGCAGTTTGTGTAGCTGAGATGAGTGTTAAGGTTAGCTATAGACTCCTGTAGTTATTAATCACACCTGGTCACTGTTCACCTTCAGGGTTTTTGTTAAAGTATTGTTAAAGTATTGAATACTGCAGTGTTTAGTTGTTTTGCTGATATGTCATAGTCTAAGAAGGAGAAGAAACTGAATTTAGGGTAGGTGATGTGAGTGAGGACATGCAGTTATATCATACAGTAATATATGGAGATTACAGCAGGAACACTTAAACAACAGTACTGTAATTCTGTTCAAAGTAATAAACTGCGTAGATTGCAATAGCTGCACTGTAAAGGTAAATCCTTGCAAATATAGCTGCCAGTACTGCCAGGTTATGGTTAATAAGTAAAAGTCTCTGTAAGCTGAGCATGCATCCAGTCATGATAAGCTTTGCAGACTGCTGATGATTCAGATTGATCTCTCATGGGAATGCCAGTATACAGTTTTATTATCTGGATGATTTTTTTGCAGGCAGTGTTTTTTTGTACTTTGGATAAAATGACTGGAATATTTGGATTCTGGGGTTTATGAAGCAAAACATATCAGCTTGTATTACACTTGTATTAAGTTTTGCTGCTATATATGTTTTCTGTTGTATTAGTAGGGTGTACATATAATTTCTTTCATGCCGCACGTCAGCCAAACTGACCTCGGACACTATAACACTGTAGAGGTCACCGTACAGACCGGCTTGCTGGGCAAACACATAGTAGGATGGCGTGGAGAAGAAGATGCCCAGGGCTCGTGTCAGAGACGGATGGGTGCAGTAAGAAAGGGACAGATTGTATTCACGCAGGAAAGATGTGAGCGAGGTAGCCGGACGAGGGAAGAACTTCAGAGCCATAGGAGTTCCTGATGAGAGTAAACCAAGATGAAATCTAATTAGCTTATTCCCTTATAAACAATCTCGCCACCTGTGGCATGTGAGTGTTGTCCATCACCGACACTGTGAACAAATATAACTTCCCCTTTGGGAGACCATGTTTCACAGCTACACCCCAGTTGCAGCAACTTTATCCGAGAGAATGTAAGAAAGCTCTTCACTAGAGCAACAGAATACTGTCAAAAGAAGGACCTGTTCTCATGTTACTGTAGAGCTGACCCCACAAAAAACATGTAGTTTCTTTACTAGAGGGAAAACTGAGTCTGAGGTGCTCAGGGACACTTTTGCAAATATTTCAGATAGTCAGCGAGTTTAAACATGGAAAAATGTCTAGTTAAAGAGGCGCCCGCTGAACTGAGTGTTGCACTGACCTCTCTTTCTGTGCACAGCCAGCATGACTCTCCCATAGGATCCTTCTCCCAGGAGCTTCACCATCCGAAAGTGTTCAGACACTTTCAGATTGGGCATGGATTGCGCCAACAGGAAACATAGCTTGTCGAGTTCCTGAGCTGCTGCAGCCTGGGAACATATGAAAGCGCACACACATAAATCCAAATTGATGAAATAAGAGCCGCAGCTTGAGCGACATGTGTTGATGTTATTGATAGATAACTTCAGAGAATGAAGTCTGAATCTGAGGGTGCACGTTCAGATGTGTTACCTGAACCTGGAGCATGACAAGACCTCGAGACTTCAAACCTCACACATAACATTAGCTGCAATAGTAAAAATCATTTTTCTCATTTTATGCAAGTTTATTGACTCTCTATTTAAGTTTAAGATGTTTGTGCAATCCCAGCAAACATTTGGCAGAAAAAACTGGAACATATTGGGGTATATAGACACTCCAGACATCAGGATGTCTTATCAGGATGATCAGAACATTTGGCAGCATGATTTAGTGTTCATCCCTATTCTTATTAGTTGCTTCATGAAGTCTCGCCCATGATGATTTCCTTTGAAGTAGATCCCCCACCACATAGCCCATAACACCAGGACGGGTGTGAACAACTAAGACAAGAGCTTAACGCAAAAGATAAAGAGACTCCAGAAGGATA
>VUQG01013506.1:1781-12303 GCA_015106755.1 Etia nguti
GCTGTTTTGAGATTTAAAAAAAAAAAAAAAAAAAAGCACCTGAACCTCTTGCTTTAAGGAAAGTGTGACCATAACGCCTCTGTTGGCGGATACAAAGAAGAGCCTTCCGAGGAGCATTTCACACTTCCGCAGGCGCAGTAGACAACGCCTGAACGGCTAGCTCAAAAGCTACCATGACTAACAAGTTTGCTAACTCAACCAATGCAGCTCCACTTAAGCGTCCACAGAGACATTTAAGCTTTCTGGGAACACTGCGTGTTCGAGTTATGCTTAAAGAAATTAGTGAAAGAAAAAAAAAAAACCTACGAGGTTCTGACAGGCAACATTATACTAAATTCTGGGCTGCTAACTGACCGAGCTCCTGGCTGCAGTCGGAATAAAACGTTACTGGCGGTTTTGATTCGCAAATAACCAAGCCGCACAGCTGCAGTCTTTACCTTGAACTTGGTTTCGAACCAGTATCCAACCCTTGAAACATGTTAGTCGAAGTCATGGTGGTTCTGGTTCTGACCCTTCAAGTTTCCGAAGACAACTTCTTCGTCAGTTTGCCAACTGGACGACGAGCGAGTTCCCCCTCTGCCTGCGCGTGCCCGGCTCAACTCCGAAGTGAAGAATTTCGAGCCCACCCAGCTATGACACAGAAGAATATAACTGGTCCTCTGCCAAGCTGAGGTGCGCTCGTTTCATTTCACCCAGAGTCCCATTACAAGTGAAAGACTTTGGAGAAGCAACTTTGCATTGTTCCCACAACAGCACTGAGGCTATAGTTTTCTTGTTTAAATGTGATTTACACGGCTGTTTAATTAATGTAATAGGTTATGCACATCTTCCACAAAAGCGGGAAAGTTTCGCCTTGTGAGTCTCTTAAAGACCCTTTAAACGGTGGTAGACATAGACTGAGATCCATTTGTGCGCTTGTTTTATTCTTAAACAGCTGAGTCTGAGACGATGATATCAACTCAAAACGTAGGGATCAATACAGTTTATTTTTTGTTTCAGTTCTTCTTAGACATGTGGTTTTTTATACTCCCGTACAAAATTCAAGCGCATCCTCTGAGTTCCGCCTACTGATTTGTTCGTCAAAATGTCAATCATTTTCAGGGCGGAACTTGTTTTTACAGGACCAGCAAAGTTAATTGCAGTGATCCACTATTGTTAAAACAAAAACTTTAACAGCTAAACAAAAAGGTTAAATTATATGCCACTCAGAGTCGCTTAAAATGTTTAGTGTACTAGTCGATAAACTTGGCGAGGCGTGACAGGAAGAGAATAACAATTGGTCCTTCGTTGTTAACTCTTTCACTAACAGTTGGCGGAGGTTTCTGTCAATCAAACTTTAACCGCGGACCTCGTGTTTTTGTAGCCAATCACAGTCTTTGTTTTTGTATAGTAATGGGCGTGTCTGCGCGCGCTGACAACGAAGCCGCTGGAGCTGTCATCGGTAGCAAGCTGGAGGTCTACCGTCAGCTAGCAATGCTAAACTGTGTCTCATTTGGGAATACTACCAGCAACCTTCTGCTTTAGGTAAGCTCAGTAATATTTTTCAACAACCTGTTTTGGACTCTGTACAAAATAGCCGTTATGCTAGGAGCAGTTTTATAACGTAAAATCTTGTTTGGCGTGTTATACTGTTAATGTTAGCTAGCCAACAACAGCAGCCATGCTGGGCATAGCAGCGGGCTATGCACGGAAGAAATATTTGACTGCATTTAATACATTTTGCTACATCTACTTAGTTGCAACTGTTTGTAAACACCTCAAACTATTACACCACTGCGTCGTTTTAATGTAACACTGCTGTGGGATGCGAGTAATGTAATTTAATGAAGTAATAATAGAACCGCGGTGTTTCAGTGTAAGTGTGTTAGAGTCAACTCAGGTTACACTGAAACAATATGATAAAACAGAATAAGTGACAGCTATGGCTGTCCATCACTTCAAGCTTAAAGAGCCAATTAAGCTCAATTTAAACATTAAATAGCTGAAACAATTATCTAAGGCTTTCATAGATTATTATTTCATCTCATTTTGTGTCAGAATTGCCTGAGAATCAGCTGTATGATGGCACCAACTGAGAGGTTTAAATGCTGTGTGGAAAAGGAAGACATTCGTGATGTTTTCCCACACTAAAGCTGCCCAAGTCGGAGTTTTTGTCGTCCTCAAGCACTGGACACCCCCCTCTCCTGATTATTCAGCAGGCGTAAAATAAAGTTGTGGGAAAACAGTATAGCACATAGGATAAGAAACTCTGCAGTGTTTACACATTTTAACACAAGTGCAGCACCCCTGCTCCTACTCCTCCAGCTCCTTCTACTCCTTCTACTCAACGTATACTTAAAGCCACGTCCTGATTTTCCTCATGTGCCATCGTCGTGTGTATTTATGAGAGGCTGTAGTATTGCTGACAATTAATAAAACTACAATGGCAAAGGTTTGAGCATAAAATTATTTCTTTTGCAGGCACAGTTTCTGCTTATGGTGACGTAGTGTGAAGCGAAGTCCACTCACAGCTTAATAAAACTATCCCTGCTTATATCAATTCAAATGAGCTCAACCGACACGGGCTTTTTGTAAATTATTATCCATCAAAATGCAGTTAAATATCTCGTATTTGCGGCTGGTTTTGTGTCATTTATGCCTCGTTGCATGGAAAGCATTGAGTAATGTTGTTGCTGATAGAAGAGACAGTTGAACTGCGCAGAGAGTTCAGCTCAGTCGAATCAGGAGCAAGGAGAGGGCATAAAAGCGGAGCGATCGCTCTCGGCTTTATTATGCTTAATTTGACCACTAATTGCCAGTCTAACCGCTCGGACCCATGGTGAAGAGAAAGAAGACATCGTCTACTACAGAGGAGCAGCAAAATGGGTAAAATTAGGTTTGAAATAAACACTTTATTTAGAGGTCGAAGGCACCGAGGGGGTTTTCGTTGTCGTTTCTGCAGGGCGCTAAACTGAAAAGCGCTCGCTTTTGAATTCAGTTTAAATTTAATCGTTATTATTGGCCATTAGAGCGGAAAGCTACTCGGAAAAGCATCGTCGCCAGTCTCCTAACTGCTTCAGCTGTTAAATCTAATTTATCTCAAGGCATGAAATGCATATATTTGGTGTTGTTTTGACGGGACTGAAGAGGGGATTTGAAACAAACAGCGGCGGCCATGTTGAGAGACAGTGAACGTCGTCTTTAGAAGTTAATTTTTCACATCGCTTTGCTCCTAATGTGACAAATTTTGTGTAATTGTGTTGTGGCAGCATGACACCGGGCTCCAGGGAGGGGATCGGTGTCGATGGGAGGAGGAATCCGTCCAGAAAGCCCGACGGTTGCGACGAGGAGGAGAGCGGAGAGCAGGCGAGCGAGGAGCGCAGTACAAAGGGAGAGGACGGAGTGGAAATTCTTAATCCATCAGCCACGGGTCTCAGCTCCGGTTCAGCCCCGGTCCTTCCTGCTTCTGCTCCGAACCGAACCGGGCCAGGTTCGACCCAGCTGCTCCAGACATCAGCTGAGCCCGGCCCTCCGGGCCCCGACCAGCATCATTTTCTCCGATCAAGCGTTCGACCTCCGAGCAAACGGATACGGAAGGATTCAATCGGCTCCTCCATCAATGGACATGGCGGGGCAAAATCGAAAGGTAACAGTAAGTGACCAGTTCGGGAAAGAGTGTGTACAGGTGGGATCAGCAGAGATTGGGGGCGTCTGCTGTCAGTTTTTGTTTTTTACTGTCACGGTGCTTGCAGTGTGCTTGTCTGTGATGCCGTTGTGTTGCCGTATATCCCCGGTGGGCCACTTGCTGGGTTGTACTCCGGGTACATATTTTGGCTGCTCCAGCCCATGTTGCAACACCATCCTGTGCACCACTTATGCGGGAAAAAAGAAGCAAAAAACAGGAGAGGCCAGAAGTTAGATTTTAATTAAATGTCACTTGATTGTTTTCAGTTACAGTTTCTTGGAAACTGGCTTCAATAACAATAAAGGCACAGTGTTGTTATCAGCATAGGAGGAATAAATCACAGGCTTAAAATGGACCTGAGATCAGGACAGGAAAGGGACATTACTGCACAGGGTTGCTTACAGTTCTTTTGTCTTTTTTCTTATTATTTTCTTTTGGGACTATATAGGAAATTGGACAAGAATTGTGTTGCAGCTTTCAGCCAATCATTTCATTGATCCACAGATTTAGCCTAGGCTACATTTGTCATATAGAATTTTTATTTTTTCCCCCAGTTTGCAGCAAATACCAGTAAAACAGAGGTTGTAATTTATTTGCCATTATTTAGTTTTGGTTTTGCAAAATAATCTGATCCTCTGTAATAACTCAGAGGGTGACCGATATCAGGAACTTTCTAAACAATGAATCAAAGCTAGAGATTACTTGAGGCTTTCAGGATGACTTTTAAACACAATGAATGATTGTAGGTTACCAATCACTAATAGTATTTGGTAAGTGTGAGCTGGTTGGTGTCAGTTTATCTATGGAGACAAGGCATTACCTCCTGGGTTTCCATACTACCCGTCCCTCTGGAGGTACAGACACGTGAGCTTTGGGGTGGGGCTGAGACTTGGTGAGATGGTGTCTTTTTGAGTTTGTTAATGAGGCTATGCCACCCGGTAAGCTGTGTGTTCCTCATTGAAAAGTGGAATTTATTTGGAAAAATATTTCAGTACATTATACATCTGCGGTTTTAATTTGTAAATTTTTCCTTTTAAAATTGCTTTGTCCACAAAACAGCCATTGATCAGATCAGAAACAATATTATTTACTTGTTTATCCTTCGACAGGTATGACTGGTGGATTTTTGTTGTTTGAAACAGAAAACCTCTGATTGTCTCAGAAACTATATTTAGATTGAGCACAAACGTTTGACCGTCTGACCAAGAAAGCCTCACTTATTTTTATGTGATGCTATATTGGTGTACTTCTATTTTGAAGTGACACATCTAGGTTATTGTCTGTGAGCCAGGCACATGCTTGTGTTTGTAAATGAACACCCATTTGGGCTTAAAAAAAAAGTGCTTAACGTAGCACAGTACTGCAACAGCAACTCTCTGGGTGCTCCTGCTAATGTCTCCTGGCGTTGTGCTCAGTGCTGGGCCAGAAAACTTGGACAGTGGAGCCCACCATGAGTTGGTTTTGGAAATGCATGTATGTAGAACTGACCATAGGGACTGATTGCTTTTCCTGCCTCCTTTCCAGAGCTTAACCACAGAGAGGGAAGCTCTGCAGGTTCTGTGCACTGTAATGGCAGTGGGTGGCTTTGTGTGCATGTATTTTAACATCTCGCAAACCACACACCTCAGATCAACATTTTTTTGTTATGTCATACAAAACAGCTGGGGTGGTGAGCCGATATTTAAGTTGTGAATGTTTCTGTGTTAAAACAGGGGCAGAGAATGGCTCCTCTTCCCAGGGTGTGGTGGGACAGTCGGGGCCTGTGGTCAGCTCCACAGGGGGAGTATCCAAGACCTCCAAGGGCCAAGGGTCTACAGAAAAGGAAGAGCAAGCTGGTAACCAAAAACGAGCCCGTCGGCAGTGGGAATCCTGGAGCGCCGAGGACAAAAACAGCTTTTTTGAGGGTCTTTATGAGGTAAAGCGTGTAACAACCTTTTACCAAGTTAAAATGTTTCCATGTGTAAATCTTTTGACATCGTAGATTCACAACTGCCCTCCTTTGCTCCCAGCACGGGAAGGATTTTGAGGCCATCCAGAACAACATTGCAATGAAGTACAAGAAGAGAGGCAAGCCAGCAAACATGGTGAAGAACAAGGAGCAGGTCCGCCACTTTTACTACCGAACTTGGCACAAGATCTCCAAACACATCGACTTCGCTAATGGTGAGTTGCTCTTTTTTTTCTTTTCTTTTGTTAAACGCAGAAAACATGTGGAATGTGGGGTGAATAAATTAAATTCACCTTGGAATTTTTGATACCCAAATATGAAGTTTGTACACTGTAATGATGCTGGATTTATCCAATGACACCTCATAGAAATGTGTTCAATTCATACAACAAGGGGATCTCTTAGAATGATCTCAATTGGTTTAATTTAAGCTTGTGTTTATTTGTTTCAGTTATGCTACTTGAATGAGAAGTAAAGAAGGGACGCTGTTAATCAGCCACATATAGTTTTTTTCCCACAACAGAACCCACACTGACGATTTTGTTTTTTAGCCAGCAAAAGATATGTTAAAGAAGCTCACCAGATAAGCTGGGGCTCTTTTCCCCTACGAAAAGCACCCAGTGTTACTGTCATGTTATCTTTATGTAGCATACACAGGCCTCCACCAGTGTTGTGACTTGTGCTTCCTTTCCTTCTCAGTGTACTCCAGAGTGTTAAAGAAATCTTCTCAAGAACTGTACGGCCTCATCTGCTACGCCGAGCTTCGCAAAAAAGTTGGAGGATGTAAGTGAGGGCTGTGAAAGTGCTTAGATGCAATGTTGACTGCGTGTGTTTTGCTGTTGGTTCTGCTGGTTGTGGACACAGGGGATGTGATTAAACTCCAGATGATCCCTGTGGCTCGGGGCAGTTGCCCCTGAGGAGCGTGTCTTAACTAGCTGTCTTGTGTTTTGTCTTTGACAGTGATGGATGATAAGAATGTGGCAAAGCTGAACGAACTCATCCAGCAAGGGTAAGTCTGTGGCAAAAGCTTTGGCTAGTGGGTTTACATGCACACATCTGGGACTGTGAGATGTTAAACTGATGCACTACATCACCTTTGGAAAGATGCAGATTAGCAGTTCGCTAGTATGAGAAGCAAATCTGAGGGCTGAGTGACAGGATGGATTCAGATGCTTTCTCTGTGACACGGCAAGGTTTAGAGCTTACAACATATATGAATAAAGGTTGTTGTTTGTTTTTTAAAAACGTCTTCTGTTCCACCAGGGCCACCACCGTGCGCTCTAAGGGGAGGAACCTGCGGATCAAAGCCCCAATGTGCCGAGCGTTGAAGAAACTTTGTGATCCAGATGGTGAGTATGAGCCTGCAGAAACCCAGCACACACATTACATACAGAACAAGCACTGAAAACCTCACTGATGGTGAGACCGGGGGGTTCACGGGGGCGGGGCTTTGACAAAAACAATGGCATCATGTGGGCTGGTGGTGTTTCCATGGTAACTTTGGGTGCAAAGTGAGGAGGATGAGCAGGAGGAAGATGGAGATGACTGTTCTGACCAGCTGTCATCAACCCCTCTGCTCAATAACCCCCACTCATCACACTTACTGAAAATATTTGCTTTAATCAAGGGTAGAAAGAGACTCTCTCATTGTTGTATCTAAATCTGTGAATGGATGCCACTGAGATTGATGACTGCCTTTTCATTTTGTCCTGGTTGATTAAGTGAGAGAGCATAGTTGACTTTACAGGTTTTGGGCTTTTCATATAGTGGCTGAATCTACCCTCAGGTTCCAGTTGTGGCTTTTTAAAAATTTTTCCTACAGCATACTGTCACAAAATCCCACTCACTGTCTGCCTGCTCCTGCTGTTCAAAAGGACCCTACCCCTTCTTTGAAGACAACCTCTCCCTCTCCCTCTCCCTCCCTCCTTGGCTCTTACTCAGCGATGGTGTAATTTTGTGTCCTACAGGAGTGAGTGATGAAGAGGACCAGAAGCCAGTGCGTCTGCCCTTGAAGGTAGCAGTGGAGCTCCAGCCACGCAGTAACCACTCCTGGGCCCGAGTTCAGAGTCTTGCCCACAACCCTCGCCTCAGGTCAGGCATAGATAAGAGCCAGAATATATTTTCAAAAGCATAACATATCCAAGAGTCAGAGAGACGTCATACCTTCATCATTTAGTTCATTTTTTATTATTATTTTATTTATATATTTTTTTAAGTTAACTCATGAAATTTGAAAAGTGTAAACACCCTCAGCAACGATTCTGTTCGAAGTTTAAACTCTATTTCTTTCATCTTTAATTTTTGTTCTCAATTCAGTTTTCAGTTGGTGTTCAGACTTGGTTTGCTTTTGAGATTCATAGTTTCATTTTTACTGGTTTCAGTATTAGGGTTTTTTTTTTTTTATTTTAGTTATTTTTGAAGCACATAGTTAGTGTTTTGTTTTTCCCACACAGGATTATTTCGGTTTTAGAAAACTATATTAAATTTGATCCACAGTAGTCTAAGTGGAAAATGTAGAAGTAGTTTAGGTCAGACGTATTAGACCTGGTAGTGTTGTATTTTGCAAAGCTGACATCAAATGTTTGCTGTCTTTTCCCAGGATGGTGGTGGAGCTCCACAGGAAAGTGTCCAGCCTCATAGAGTATCTGAAACAGAAGTGGGCTTATCACGACCAGCGGATTGTATCCTTTTAAAAAAACATTACACTGCAATATGTATGCAATACTCTTCAGAGTGTTTTTCATCCCTAGAGTACATATTAGAAATGTACTGCTCTAACATGCTGCTTTCATGCTGCCATATACCTGCTTGTGTTGATTATAATCTGGTCCTTAACTTTGAAAACTCAGCTTAAGAGTCTCATGGAGAGAGAGGCTCTAGAGGGCAACCAGACCAGCACAGCCTCTCCCAGCATAACTCAGAAAGAAGAACTTTTTCTTTTTCCAGCTGAGAGCTGCACGTTAACCACACTGCCTGGGGTGGCACGTGTGGTACACTCCAAAGCCTCCTGCACTGTCCATTGGATCGAGAGTGGCAAGAACCGGCCTAATGCCAAGGAGTTGCCAGCTGCCCAGATCCTGGGCATCCACGCAGCTCCACAACCTCGAACTGGCAGCAAATCTGGGCGGGGAAGCGCTGCTGTTGCTGGTGCTTCACTGACTGTAACGGGTGATGCCCGTCGAACTGAAACGCCCAACCCTGAGCCATCAGCAGACAGTTCTGCAAAGGTAGAGGAGAAGAGACTTCAGTCCCCTTGTGTCCCAGTTTCCTCTCAGCAGACTGTCAGAGAAGAGGGAGATGGGATGGGATCTTCTGAGCCAGGAAAGGCCTGCACTGGCATTGAGGTCAGTGGTGGTTTAGCCATGACCAAAAGCATGGACAGGTCATGTAGTGGTGCCAATGGCTCCGTTGAGCAGTGCAAAGATGAGCAGAGCACCAGCGCGTCTTCCTCGGAGGCCACCCAGCCTCCTTCAGCCAAACCTCCAGTGACTGGCTCAGACGAAGCCGTGTCGCAAGCTTCCCCACCAGCGACCAAAGAACGGGCCGTTGAGCAAATCAGAGAGGAAGGCTGGAGCGCCCGTGACGCAGAGAACGTCACCCTGGCCGAGCTGTACCTGATGTTTGGGAAGCCAGGCAAGCTGCAGCTGGAGTACGAGTGGCAGCCGGTCGCAACTCCTCCCAGCAACTCAGAAGACGGACAAGCCTCAGTGCAGCCAAAACCCGACAGGACAAATCGAGTTTTGCGCTGCTTACTTAAGCTGGTTTCCACTGAAGTCAACCCCAAACCTCTGGTAAGTTTTCCCTTTTTATTCTTCCAACATTCTGGCCTGATGTGTCGTTTAAAATTAGAAGTTGAACCTGTTTTACATGGGCAAAAGATGAAAGATGTGTAATTATCAATAGCATTAAGGCTTAAAATTAAACATTTTTAAGATGCAGCAGTGTGAAGAGTGTATATTCGGTACAAAGCCAGCTGATGAAATACTTGTTACTGGTTATGTACTATGAACACCACGCTTCCTTTTAAAAAAAACAAACAACAAAAAACTAGTGAAAGTGTTATTTAGAAATTTTGAGTGGAGCATATCATGTGCCTTTTCCTTCAGGCTCCAGAGCTGTGCTCCACAGCCACATCACCCCTCAAGACCCATCAGGAGGAACAAAACCAGGTCCTCACACCTCCGGCAAAGGGTCCTGTTGCAGGCGCTCGTAGTCCCAGCTGTGGGCGGCCGCAGGCGTCTGTGCGCATGTCCAGGTTACAGCTGCCAAATGCTGGAGGTATTTATGTCTCTCTCCTGCAGGCTTTTGTGATAAAACCATTTTTGTACTGACAGTGCTGTAGTTATTAAACAGCAAGAAGTAATTATGCAGCGCCAATGCTTCCTCTTTAGAAGTTGTTTTTAAATAGCTGCCTTTCCTGATGTGGCACCACATCTTTTTCAACCCTGTTCAGGTGGGCGCAACCTTCCCCGCTCTCTGCTGGGCTCTACTGCAGGTGGCGAATCAGAAAGCGGCGTGTTCGCAGTACCCACCACGCTGCCACCCAACAGCTCGCGGCACAACCGAATGTTCTCCCCTAACAAAGAGGCAGAGCTAGCCTTCAGACAGCAGCTCGACTCGATCAGTGTAAGCCAGAATATGCAGTTTTTTTTTTGTTTATGCCAACTGTACAAAGACATAATAGATGTATTAACAAGCATTAATATGCACTTTTTTCTTTTTTTTCTCACAGATGCAGTCAGATCTTTTCCTTTCTAGACAGAGAAAACCTCGGAACAGACAACTTCGTAAACCACTTGTAGTTCAGGTGAGAGAAGAGCAGGATCATTATCCATTCGTCAATTCTGCGCCTTTTTTTTTTTTTTTTTTTTTTTTTTATTTAATTTTTTTTTTTTTTTTGGGGAATGTTT
>VUQG01013510.1:1872-25122 GCA_015106755.1 Etia nguti
CTTAGAGTACTGCTCTCATTAAAAGCTTGGACATTTTATTAATACTGCACAAAATATTTTCTTTTTACTATTTTGTATTTCGAGCGGCAAATTGTATTCAATTCACAGAGCTGTGGTCCTGATTTCAGACACATGGGCAATACTGAGCTTCACAGCTCAGTGTCTTCAATGGCCTCTGGTTCATCCAGAGTATCCAAACGTCTCTTACAGGCATCCAGAAGTTTTTTCCTGGGCCCTAAAGGGATGTGGATGCTGGTGAGGTCTGTATCGGAGCATAGCAGCAGAGCCTCCAAGTCGATCTTCTCCCTCCTGAATATGGGCATGAACTCACTGAGACTCTGAGAAGCCAGGAAAGTCTCCAGAGGATTGTTCTCTGGCTCCATGTCCTCATCCAGCCCGAGCTCAGTCTCCTCCCAGGGCAGCTCCTGCAAGTTTCTTTCTTGCAGGCTCAAAGCGCTGCCAATACTATCCTCATCGAAGCTGGGTGAGCGTCGAGGCAGTTTTCCACGCAGTCGGACATTAGGCGCTCTCCCCACAGGTTCACTCCCTGCAACGCTCTCCTCATCCCGTACCCCAATTCCAAACATGCCTCCACTCATGTAGTTCCTCCTGAAAACCATGGTCCCGAGCCCGGGTCGAGTGAACAGCGAGTCACGCCCGGAGTCTGCGCTGATCTCGGAATAAGCTGCCTCGTGGAGGCCCGGGTCACTCATGGCACGGGAGACGGTGTCAGTATCATCGTCAATGTCACGGGGAAACATATCACGGATGTTGAGCCGCGACCGCTCTCTGGGGTTGGTGTAGGTGCCCTGTTTGAGGAACATCACGTCATTGCCGAGCTGCAGGCCAGACAGCGAGTGAACGCTTTTCCTCCCGTCCTCGTAGATCTTGAACGTACCGTCAACCTGCTTCTTTTTCTCGAGCTTCTTCTGTATCTTGGCCTTGCCCTTGGCTGTCGAATGCAGGGTGGCCTGAAAGTGACAAATCAGACACTGTGAATCACCCAGGGGTCTTTTAGATGATGTAAATAATTACTGTAAATTTCAAACTCAAACAGAGACAAATGTCCTGCAACATTTTGAAGTTTTTTACTACTCTTGTATCTGTATGATGTCACTGTGGTTAATTATGGTCACCCACCCACCTGCTGTTGAAACCTCAATGTTTAAAATTGGGCTAGTCAATCGGGGACAGGGGTTGCATTAAGGCACAGCAAAAGATAAATAAAGGTTACTTTGAATTGGGATTCACGCAAAGTTACTCTAGTAGAGTATAATAGTGAAAACATGGAGCTGATAATAGGTCCTCTTTTAAAAATAAAAAGCTTAACAGCGCCATTTGGGAAGCTAAGTACATTGTTTTCAAATGACTAAGACTCAAAGATTTTGGGGGTTAAAAGTCTGACCATCAACTGCAACTGAGTCCAAGGACAGTTGTTGATCTATAATAGAGCTTTAAATGCTAGCTAAAATGTTCCCTGCTCAGTAAAGCAGAAGCTAATGCTAAATTAGGGCTTTTGAACACAAAAACAACCACCTGTGAGTATGGCATGTTGGAGGTGACAGTGTTGAACTTGCGGCTCAGAGTGCTGCTGCTGGTGTAGCTAGAAAAGCTAATAGCGTCCAAGTTGTCTAAGGCCGCCGACTCCTTCGTGAACTTCCTTGACATGCGTTCATGGTGTTTCTTCTGCAGCTTTGCGCACTCTTTGATCCGACGCTCTGCGGCACGAAACGCCCGGTCCTTGAGCTTGCTGACCAGCTTTGGGTTGATGGTTATCTGCTTGGCGGCGATGGAGTCCAGGTAGCGAACGCAGTCCATGTGGCCCTTGGTGGCAGCCATGTCCAGCGGTGTGTGGTAGTCGTTGTCGAGACACCACACGTTGGCACCGAAAGCCACCAGGAAGGACAGGCAGTTGTGGTGGCCGTTGGCAGCTGCCAGGTGGAGCGGCGTGTTCCCCCAGATGTCGCATTTGTCCGGGTCACCTCTGGAAGACAGCAGAGGAGACGCTATGTTGGATTTATACACAAAGTTTACACACTTAGACAGCTTCTAACTTTATGTTGCTGCCCACTCTAGAACAGGTTCCATCCATTTCCACCAAAGATGACCATATTAGGAATATCACCTCTCTATGACATCATAAAGAGCCATGAGTAAGAAATATTGGCTGAAACCAAGTGTTTAGAGGAGTTTTGACTACTCGCATACACACTGATGTTTTTTTATGAGTATCCACCAGTGTAACAGTGCATATGGAAGACACATGTTTAAGTCTGTACTAGTATTTCACTGGAAAACAGCTGTCATATAGATATTAGTAAACATCTGAAAAGCACAACTCTAATGTAGAGCAACAACAACAGCAACTCCACCTCCTGCAGCTGTTGCATCATTGACCGTGTTAATCTGCCGTAAACTCTCCTCCTCTTCCTGTTTTCCCTCCTCCCACACGGCCGGGTCCTGATCAATAATTGAAGCGCAGCAGGTTAAACATGACAGAGATGACTCTGCATTATTTATCTCCCACACCCAGAGTCTTTTTTTCGCAGACACCCAGCGACAGTGTTACCACACACCACAGCAGGGTCACCACCTTTATTGGCACCGACCCTGATTTCAGTTCACGTCTGCGGTGCTGCACCCTGAGAGAACGAGTGTGGACTTGAAATTACGTATCTGAGACAAACCATGTGGGTGTTTATTTACCTGCCAGAGAGACCAATTACATAACAAGGTTGAGAAATCTATCACTCAACGCAGAGGAAGGATCCCACTTAAGTAACTCAAAATAGCAACTGGACTGTCTGAAGCAGTAAGTCAGAGATGACAACCATGTTTCCTAGAAACAGCCCAGCACACGTGGCTGAAACATGTTTTTATCACCCACTCACAACTGGATCTTACATGATGGCAAAAACTGCACTACTGATGGACCGATGTTGTTTCTATGTACAATAGTGGACCAGTCAGACCTCTCCTGGTCTCTTACAAAGGAAGAAAGACTGTTCATATTATGCATGTGTCTTTGAACTGTAAAAAATACATTTCTTTGTCATCTAATTTGTTAACTAAATAACTGGGTACACAGCTGACACAACATCCACTTCTTGTTTCTTTGCATATATCCTTGTCTAAGGAAGTCCAGCAAATGCTGAAGTTACACTGGCACAGTTTCATTTTAAAACTATTTTTTTTATCAACACTAGACAGAAAAGACAACTATAGTAAGGTAGAGTCATGTGGACTCCAGCCAATCACATCATATGAGCACAAGTGTTCACAGCAAGTGTCAGCACGATGGTGGAGGGGTGATGATTTGAGCTTGTTTATACCTGGGCAGCTCGCACTCCCTGAGTCGGCCATTAGCTCCTCTCTATACCAAAGTATTGTAGAGTCAAATGTGAGTCCATCTATCCAACACCTAAATCTTGACCCACACTGAGTCATGCAACAAGACCAAACCAATCACAGCACCAAATTACAGCAGAATCGCTAAAAAAAAGAACGAATCGAGATGTTGCAAAGTCCAGACCTCAACCCCACTGAAATGCTGTGGCAGGACCTTAAAAGAACTGTGCATAAGTGAGTGTCTGCATACATCAATGTACTAAAGCAACATTTAAAACAAGCACAGGCCAGGGTGCCAGTTTAGCTCATAGTTGAGAAGGTTGACTACCGCTGCCCCGTGTCTTCTCCTTCTCCCAGCTTTTGTCTCCATCTTCCCTTAATAATTTTTTATCACAGGTGAAAAGCTCAAAAAATAATAAAAAAAGAACTGTGGGCCAGAATTCCTCCACAACAATATCAGAGACTGATAAAGGGTGACGAGTTCAGTCATTTGAGAGAAGCTCAGAGTAGAGCCGCTACTCCTCTGCATCGAAATGAGCCACTTGAGGCATCTGACAGGGATGTCTCCTGGGTGAGGTGTTCTGGGTATGTCCCGCTGGGACAGGGGTTTACCCTGCAAATGCTGGAGAGACTATATCTCTCGGCTTGCCTGGGAATGCCTCCATGTTCCCCCCGGAAAAGCTGGAGGAGGTGGCTGGGGAGAGGGAGGTCTTTTGAAACAAGCAGTCACAAGTATCAGAAAAGCATCATAGAAAAACCACCCAAATGGGAAAATCCCAAACTCAAAGAAGAGTCAGGTTTCATCTCCAAACAGGTACCACTAGTTCAGGAAGTAGAACCCATTCACATCTTGGCAGGTAATGTAACACGTTTTGTCTTCTTGGTGTCATTTGTCATTGGTGCTCTCACACAACAGCAATACTGGGAACTGAACAATAACTGTCCCATTTTACAGACAATGACAACTCATGACATTACATTCAGAAGACTCTTTGTTCAGGGTTTGCTTTTCTTTTTACTGTCACTTTCACTCACTGATGAAGTTTGGGCACTAAAAATCTATCTTGTGTGTAAACGAGTCACTCCACCAAATCTAGTTGATGAATGTGAATGTGAGGAAGTATAAGTCCAGACTTTCACTGTCACACCAGCAGCAAACTAAACTGGTCAGAGTGCAGACAGACACAGAGCTGATCCCACGTTTCAAACTGTATTTCAGGACAAAAATAAAGTCATGTCTCCCAAATACCTGTCATCAGACCTCAAAGATAAACTATAAGGCTATATAACTATTATTAAAATTCTGAGCACTCACACTCATACTCTCATAACACATACATATAGGGCCTTGGGGGTGGGCACGCTCTGGTGCCGGTGCCCACCTCTCAATTTTAAATGCATGTAGACATTGAGGGTTCTCGGGAGGGGCCGTGCTGACACCTGCTGCTCTCTGGCAGAAAGCACCATGCCCCTCCCGTGTTTTAAATGCACTTTAGAACAGCATGCAGCAACACCACATATGACCGGGCCTTCACACCCCTGTTCTCTGTTTGCCATCGGGGCAGGGGGCTGGGAGGAGGAGTTAATCGTCTGGTCGGGGTCTGGGATGCTGGGCCTCCACGCTGCTGCAGGACCAGGGGCGGTCTGCTTGTCTCCACCAGAGGAAAAAAGGCAACATCTCCTGGGTCTAGGGGCGAATTGCCCCTCTGGGGGCCAGGGTACATGGACCTGGGGTATAGAGTATGTTTGGGGACTGTTATTGTGTGTACAATGTTCATTTCTGTTTGTCTCCATGTTGGGCGAATGCCGAGTATTTGTATATGTGTGCATGAGGGTGGGAATGCATGTTTGTGTCTGTGTGTGCCTGTTTGTCTGTGTGTCTAACATCTCAGCCCCCCCCAGGTGTGGGGGCCTATCTCCCCCCACCACACTGGCTGATGGTGGTTCTTGGTGTCCGGGGCTGGGTGCTCAGGTATGTACTGGCTCATTCCCGGTGGCTGCTTGGCAGGGCCTGGCGCTCGTGGCTCAGTCGGGCCCCTTCCGGGGGTGGGGGCCCTCGGACCATGGGCCTCTGGACCCGGGGCTCGGCCCGCTCTGGCACGGCTGGCTGCCGGTGGAGCCCGTGGGCACGTCACTGCAGGCCCCTGTGGCTTCTGCACCGTGGCTGTTGGGTCTGGGGCTCTCCTCAGCTCTTCCCAGGAGGGTGGCACGGTTGCTTTAAAAAGCCCTTCTTAACAATGGAAAGTTGACTTCCACCATCACTTAAATGATTGATTTAAATTCTTCATATGCAATGTCTGAAAATCATTATGACCTGCTTGGAGTTTGTCTTACAGGATTTAAAGGACTCTGAGAGGATGAGGAAATGGATTTTGTGCTGAACTATTCAGACTATGTCTGCTGAACAGCAGGCTCTGCACATCATCTGCTAACACCATCCTGACAGTAAGGTAAGATAGTGGCAGCATCCGCAACAACAGAGACAGGAAACTGGTCAGAACTAAGAGAAGGCCGGTGGAGTGACGGTCCTTGGAAGAAAGCTCTGTGTCAGGGTGCAGAGACCTGAGACTAAGAGGATGGTTCACCTTACAGCTGCACAACAACCCAAAGCAAATAGATGAGACACCACTGGAGCAGTTCCAGGACAAGTCTCTAAATATCCTCGAGTGATTCGAAGTCCACACTTTAATCCCACATACCTCTGTGGAGAGACCTAAACATGGCACTTCACAGATGCTTCTCATCCATTCTGAGCTTTAACACATTGGTGAGGAATAAAAGAATAAAGCGCCCAAATCCGTGTGCAAACCAGCAGCGGCCCAAGAAACAGAAGCTCATTCCAAAGGGGCTTTGACAAAGTACTGAATACGTAGTGTTAAAAGCCTCAGCAGAGAGAGATTCAAGTTAAAAAATAAGATATTTTCACTATCATTATCATTTATCAAGTGAAGATATAAAGTGAACAAATCACTCTTTATTTGTGTAAAATGGCAATGCCAACAAAATAAAGTAAAAAAGCAGAAAGACAAGATTATACCAAAGCCTCTCAATCAGATTTAAGTCCGCGGGACTTTGACTAGGCTGCTCCAAAACCTTCATTTTTTTAGACATTCAGAGCTGCCTGTGCTGTTATGTTTTGGATCACCCAAAAGACTTGAGGGTATTTTTTTTTTTTTATTTGGCAAATGTTGAGCTTTTGTGTTCTTCTTGTCAGCAGTGGTTTTCTCCTGGGAACTCTCCCATGGAGGCCATTTGTGCCCAGTCTCTTTCTTTTTATTGAATCATGAAGTCTGACCTTAACCGAGTGGAGCCTGCAGTTGTTCAGATGTTGTTCTGGGTTCTTTTTTGACCTCCCGGATGAGTCGTTGATGCGCTCTTGGAGTAATTTTGGTAGAACAACTACTCCTGGGAAGGTTCACCACTCAGATTTTGTCCATTTGTGAATAAGGGCTCACATTGTGGCTCACTGGAGTCAGAAAGCTTTGGCTTTGTCCAAAGAAATGGCTTTGTAACCCTTTAAGCCTGGGCATGGCAGTGAAACTGAGCTCAGCTTTCAAAAAACTGTAGTTAATCATAGTAAACTCATGATTTAAGAAGAGGAACAATTACTTTTTCACATAGTTCCACATAGGTTTGGATAACTTTTAAAAACTACTTGTTGTGTTTAACCATGTTATTAAAATGTGTTTGTTTGGAACATTTAAATCTGAAAATGATCCAAAAACATCACATCAAGGCTTAAATGCTGTTTCTGCATCTGTAATCAGAGTCATACGGTTCTTTAAATAAAGATTTTGCCCACATTTAGGTACAGTTCTTTTGTAAGTTCAGTGTCAGTGGGGTTGATGAGTGTAGATGTATGATCTTTTCTGTTCCTGCTTCTTAAACTGCCCTCTTGTTGTGTTCAGTGTAGCTCTTGTTGTAATGCCTGCTCTGCTGCTCAGCTTTCTTTTCTCTGCTTCACATGTACTCGATCCATCACTCTGACCTTTGCAGTACCCTGCACTTCACTGCACGCTTTATAAAGCTGCCGCCAGCTGCATGACACACTGCACCTCGCCCTGCTGTTAATCTGCTCCTTCTTAGAGAGCAGGAAGCAAACACGCTGCTTTGTCTGGGCCCTAAAGCCTCCACACGGTGCTCTCTGATACTCTACCTGTAACCTATAGCCTTACTTCTAAAACCCGTTTGTGATTGTCTCCGTTTTCTCCAAGCTTCCGGTCAGTTTCAGTAACTGAGCTGTGTAAAAATGGCTTGCGTATTATGGCTCAATTAGATTTAAGTCTCTGCTGTGTAATGGATCAGCCCAAGCTTCATCTGTCAGATTTAATATATAGCCACCACACACAAGTGACCTTTGTATGCAATTATGCTGTTTAAATGTACAGCCTCCATCTCTTGAAGTGCTGATTAGATTAGTGATGGCGGCTGGAGCAGTTTTATTTCTCAGTTAAACACAAACTAAAGAACATTCTACGCGGTTAGATATTTCTGTAAACTGTACAGAAACTAACTGCATTTCGTCCAGTATAATGCAGAAATAACTATAACACTGGAGTTTTGCGAAACATCACAGCACTCTTGCGTATATATTGAATCTACAGACACTGTCTTTGAAAAAGCCAGATATCTGGCTTGAATCAACACCTGAAGACCAAAGAGTGATCAGGTAAGGTTTATTATCTTATCAAATGAGCAACAGATTTTCAAATATTTACTACCACACATTTGGGACTATTTCTCCTTCAACTTTTCATATATTTCTTACAGTAATTTATAGTGATTTTTCCATTTCAGTCACTAGACTGTGATGTTTTACAGTAAACCTTAGCTAACAGACCTGAAGCAGTAAGCTTTACTGCTGAAGCCATTAGTTAATCATTAGTTATTATTAATATCTAACTGTCTTCCACAGTGTTTTTCCTCCTGTCTTCCTACCCTCACTCCCAAACGGTCATGGCAGATGGCCGCCCATCCCCTTTTGCCGCAGGTTTCTTCCTGTTAAAAGGGAGTTTTTTCTTCCCACTGTCACCAAAGCGCTTGTACATATGATTGTAGAGTCTTTACCTTACAATGTAAAGCTCCTAGAGGCTACTGTTGTTGTGATTTGGGGCTATATAAATAAAACAGAACTGAACTAAATTGAAGCCCCTGAGTAAGTTACATAATGACCAGAATGAGGATGAAAATAGTTCAGATAGACAGATGGATGATTAGCCGCTGTGCTTCAGCATCAATTCACAGACATGAGGTAGATAAAATAAAAAAAAGAAAAACATACAATATCCTATAATATTGTGAATTTTATTAAAGTATAAAATTTGTTTACTATTTAATTATTTTTAATACTGTAAAACGGTATGGTAGTCATATTTCCAAAATACAATAACTAATCTATCGATCTATTTTATATATATATTTTTATATAACTTTTAGAGTTGGTCCAAAAAGCAGAACGGTGGTTGTGGTTCTGGACTCACCCTCTGCTCACGATGAGCCGGAGCGCGTCCAGGTTGCCGTGGTAAGCGGCCCATAAGGTCGGTGTCATCCCATCCTCGTCCGGGGCGTTCAGATCCTTCCGCGTGGCCTCTTTCAGCACGTCCAGGAAGCCGTCACGGGCCGCCCGATGGTATCGGTCGTTCATAGCGACACCTTGGCTCAGTCCCAGTCCGGTTCCATGGAAGCCCCGGAAGGTCCTGGGTGTGGAGGTAACTGTCACTTCGGGACGCTGTGAGTCCGGACGGCCTGCAGCGGGACGGAGCGGCGGACTGACCGGTTGCTGGGAGACGAATACCAGGCGTGCTGGTTGTCAAGCAGGGGGCGTGGCCCAGACGATCCTACACACCGCCTTTTCTTATTACGAGCGTATACTTAAAACTGAAATCTACGAGAAAATAATTGTCCCAGAGACGTGGCTTTGGGGCAATGATCAGCAAGGTCTTGTTATTATTTGTCACATTTTTTGTTGAAATTGTGAATGCATTTTTCTTCTTTGTTTGCCTTTTCAACTCATTCACCATCCCTCATTCTTAAAATATTTCTGCTCATGTGCATCAAAATAAAGAATTTTAATTCTTTTATTATTTAGATATCACAAAAGTAACTTATTATTTAATAAGGTGAACTACCAACGCTAATTATAAATCAGTATTTCAAAATGAATCATTAATACATTAATAAATAATTCAAATTGCAAATGGATTTCACAAAAAATGAAGTATTAAAACTCTCAATAAAAGCTCATTTCAAAAACAGGTTTCAAATTCTAGATTAAAAAATCAAAATGTCCATTCCACCCCTCATTTTCAGTTTTGTGATTAACTATCGGATTAGCTTTTCCATTTAGCACTTCCGTGACTGTTCTGGTCCTTTGAGGAAAAAGTAACGCAAATTAGCCACGGTGTGCGATGTAAGGAGCTCTCTGATTGGTTACACAGACTCAGGCTGGCTGTCTGGATTTTTTAATGTGTTTTTTTTTGAATGATAGATTTGATAGATCATCAAGGGCCAAGTTCACCTCATCCCAGCCCCTCTCACACAGTATGTTGAATAATCAGTATATTGCAATGACTAACCATTCACTGCACCTACAGTACCTATATGCAGTCAAAAGTACACATGGTGAACGTAGTTATTAATAAAATATATTCATATTGAAAAACAAAGCTAAAATTGATTCAGTTTATTAATTTTCTCCGTATGCTCTGCAGGGACATTCCCAATAAAGGCCCTGAATGTTGAGATCAATACCGTAAATGACGTGGAAATAATTTTCACAGAGGTATTAAAGTTATTAAATCCATGCTCATATTTTGGCTGATGTTTACATTTTCAATTGATTTGTGTGTGCAGGTTTGTTTGTTCTTGACAACTTGGACTCTGGGTGATAAGGACACACCTGCATCTGTTCCATATCATGTTCATGGAGGTGTTATGGCTTTGACGGCGCTTGGAGTCAGCTTTTTGGCATCAGGGACCCACACAGGAAAACCTGCAACCTGGACTTCATGCGCGAGAGAACGCCTCAGTCATGCTCGACTCTGTGTCCTCTGCTTTACCTCCTAATCTCGTTCTCCTTTAATTAAAAATCATACGAAAAAAGTCATGCAAAATTATTAACTTGTTTCACGAGTTATATTTCAGAGGAATAAAGGTTTTTCCATTTTGCATTACATCGTACATGGGTTAGGGTTAGGGTTAGGTCAGTATGATCGACAGATCATACTGAGTCATACTGAATTTTAATGTGCAGAGTAGGTGAATTTGAATATTAAACTTTAGTTATATATTTAGCAGACATCAAAGAACACCGCTGTCAAGCTTAACTGGCATTTCTTTTCAGCGTATGAATGCCAATCTAAAGTTTGTTCTCAAACTCCCAAGAATAATGCCTGGTTGAATAAACTTTTCTGTGCGATGACTGGTAGGTCGTTTACAGTGTTTGTTTTTCTTCTGCCTGCTAAGGCTGAAAATAATGCCAGAGAAATTCTAACTAAAAAAAAACTAATGAATGTCTTATTGCAATAATTAATTTTCAGGTGTGCCCAAAGGTTCAGTTCCTCTGGACATTTTTCCATTGGAGAGATGTTTTATTACACATCAAAGATGAGTGATTAAATGTTTCTCCCGATGATAACCATTGTCTCCAGTAGAATTAAATCAGCTATTTGAGACTAAAGAAAGAGTTGTTAGATGCTGAAATCCTGACTAAAGCAGAGGGAAAGTTAAGGTTCTTGCAATATATGTGAAAATCACCGCTTTCACCGATTACAGATCCCTCTAACACCTAAACCCTGTTTGCTGTTTGTAATTTTAATTTCTGCTATTTGAGATTAGTTGGACCTTGTAAGTATAAGAACTCAGAATCATCTCTGAACAGAAAGAGATTTTAAAAACTTCTCATATGAGAACAATTGGTTTACTTTACAGCATAGCGCAAAGCTGCCTTATTGTAATATCCCATATGATGACACATGGTCTCAGACAAATCATACATGAGCCAGCATTTTACAAAGAAGGCAAACTTTCTTCCAGTGAGCTGGTTGACCCTGCAAATCTTTACAGCACTGGTGTTATTTTACCAAACCTTTGATGACTGGTGTGCACTTCCTACTTCAAATGAATTCATTGTTTATATTCATCAATTTAAGATTATTTGTTTTTGAATATGTGTGCACTCGTGTGTCGTCTGTACTCTTTGCTTTGGCAGAGGGCTAATATGATAGCTAATGCGTGAGCTAACAGGAAAGGGAAATGGATTTTAAAATGAGTAGTGGACTCACCATTTTTTAATGTCACAAATAAATCTTTGAGTTTTGAATCCATTTACTTATTTTTCCTTTTAAATTTATTTTTTTTAAGATCTTGAAGTTCTGTTTTTTTAATGGCTTATGAAATGAGGTTTTTGTTGAGAGATGAATTCTTTTTTGTGAAATCCGTTTGTGATTTGAAGTCTTTATTAATGGGCTAAATAATAAATTTGTAATGTCTAAATAAAGAATATTGAAAAATGACTTTACTAATGCATATATTTAGCTTTATTTTGATGCACATGACTCTACTCGTCCTCCATGCACAGCAAGCAGACAGCTTTGTGTCATTAAAGAGTGAAACTAAACATAATCAGCTGATCGGGTTATCGTTCCCACTCAACCATTACAGGAGCTTGAAGCAGCGAACGGATAAGAATGACGTCACACACATAGGTCAGGTCCTGTTGCGGCTTGTTTGTAAACTGAGATACTTGTTGGCTGAAGGCAGGTTCATACATTTCAGTTCAATCACGTTAAATAATATCAGTGACTTGTGTAACGCTACGGACTGACAAACACCACTTACAGGCCTTTAGATTATAGTGTTTCTTTTTTTAATGAATAACTCATTAATTTTTCTGTTAAGTAAACTTTGTCCGAATTTCTCAGCAGGTGAATAAGGACCAGTTTCCAAAGTAAATATGATGCATTTCCTGTGTAGGTGTGTTATAATCATGGTCACACCTACAGCAGTGTGGGATCTGTGGGAAGGCGCATTACAGGACTGTCGCGCCCTGTCAGACGCATGTCTCCACGCTGAACTTCAGCATTTCAGCTGAAAGGAAAAGAACCAAGTGCCTTTTGAAGACGAGAGGAAAAAGCATGAGCACGGATTGTGATGCTGGAGACTTAGAGCTGGATACCGTCTGTGGGACACCTGAAAATCCCACTAGTGATGAACCGCTCAGGAGCTCAGACCATCATCATGAACAGGAGCTGGACCCGGTGCTGCTGTGGGTTCCCAGTGGGAGACGTCTAATCTCTGGTTTACTTGGTCTCAATGTGGTGCTGCTGGGAACCGCTCTGGTGGTCGGCGAAAGCTTCAACCCCGAGGGTCTGAGCCACCAGGAGCCTGAGGTGTTCATGCTGGTGCTCATGGGGATCAGCCTGATCTGGATGTTCTGGTACCTGCTGTGGGCCAGGAGACATACGGATATAAGCCCGCACAGAGACCACCACGCCGGGGGGGTCCCGGTCATCGGTAAGTTCCCGTGTTCGATCTTTAAAGCAGACTGTTCGCAGGGTGTGTTTGGATTTTCTAACAGCGCATTCATGTCTCAGTGGCCCTCCTGCTCTTTGCTGCCTTCAGTCTGCTGCTGTTCGTCTTCAGGGTCGGTTATTTGATGAGTACGAGGGAGTGTAAGTCTGTTACCACGCTGATTTCACCGTTCATGGAGGCTCCTTTTCTCACTCTGCAGGTAACCACACTTATTCTCTGCTAACATGTCAGTAAAATCCGAAGGCAGGCTGGAAAACGAACTGGTGCAAGTTGTTACTGAGAGTGCAGGAAAATGCTGGCGCTAAACGGAAAAAAAATGCTTTTCTTTTCTACACTTAGAACAATGAATCATCTTATTAAATTAAATATTTTATGTCATTATCCGATTCAAAGATGTTCAAATCACTTGATGGAGAGGATGCAGAGAAACGGAATGAAGGGGTCAGATTTCTCACATGAAAACTGAAGATCTTCTCATTTCTGTGGTCAACTGTAGGCAACACTGGTCAGCGGGCATGTTACTGCAGGGATTTTTTTCACCTGCACTTGAGTAAATTGTACTTGCTGACTCCAAACCAAGAAAGTCATGATATTAGTTACGATATTCCAAATATTGGAGGACTGGACAGCATTTAAGTGAAAAAAAGTGAAGTCAAAATTAAGGAAGGTGTTTCTGTTGGCCCGTACGTCCGTGCCATTGGCGACGAGTAGGGATGGGATCGAAATATTCACGTTTCGACACCGGATCGAGCTTAGAAGCTCGACGCGTGGGTCAAAACGCCCACGTCACGTGACCATAGAGTTTCGACAGGTGGATAAAATGTCGGGGAGGTGGCCAGACATCCAGGGACCCAGGAAGTCAGAATATTTGGTCCTAGATATTTAAGAAGTGTGGAAAACTGGTGCCCAAACCAGTTCTCAAGCTCATAATAGGCGGCCTTGCGTCCCGTTGCAGATGTATTAACATAAGGTGGAGCTCAAAAGAAGTGAAACATAATCTTCTGAGGCATAGTTCTTTTGCCAAGTGGAAAAAAAGTATTAAGACTTTTTACTCAAGTAGAAGGTAGAATAATCCTTTTGTAAGTAGCAGTTCACAGGTTGTATATCGAAACATGTTTAAAGTGACGTGAAATAACACTTCATATACACGATAGGCAATTATTGGGCTAAATGTATTCATTTATTGATGCGCGTATATCTTTCATGTTGCAGCTGATAATAATTTTAATGACTTTTATATTGTATTAATTGCATTCAGTATTTATTTAAAGTGCATGGAAGTACTTAAATGAAGTTAAGTAACCGAATAAATGGTCCTGTCTCATCCAGTGGTGTTGGGGATTTTGAGGGGGGGGTGATGTAGATATTTCTGAAGTATAAATTGGTTCCTTGTGAGTTACACTGAGTTACTAAGCAATTGAAAAAGCCTCAGGTATGTTAACAGAGGGGGGAATCGTATTTACTGACAGCTGCAGGTTGCAGCTTGCTTTCTTTAAGAGTCTCGATGTTTTTCTCTCCTGTGTATCGGTTTCAAAACCTCGGTACAATTCCGATGTTGTGCCACACAGTGATACACGGTGTTGCCGGTATTTAAACAGATGTAAACAGAACATGGAGGCTGCAGTCAGTTTTGGCAAAGTGGCTTTGATATATACTTTATTTATTCAGGGGAAAAAAAAGTCTGCTCAAGAGGGTGAGGAGAAATGACATCAAAGTTCCAAAAAGATAATGTTATATTTGCTAGAAAGGACTGGCTTGTTTTTAATGTAGGTACAATAATGTAAAATTATAATTGCAAAGCAGATTACTTCTTTATTTTACTTATAGCCTCAACAAAATTAGTATCATGTTGTACAAAATACGATCTGAAACTACTGAAATTATTGATTAAGACCTGATCTCAGGTCCAACGTCAAGTGAACATTATACTCAATTTCTCATAGACTTGCATGCAGATGGGCTTCCTTTTTGCTGCCGGTTATCAGAAAAAAGAGAAGTGGGTTTAAGGCACTTCTGGCTTATATTTAACTTTGGAGACACCATTTATGTACTTTACCTGTGTAATTTACTGTACCGTCACAGACTGTAGGAGACTGCAGCTGTTCCAATGAGCGAGTGGTGATGTCGGATTGAAGGCAGCAGATATTGATAATAACCTCATCTAATTATTTCTGTGACAGATTTATTCTGATAATTTCTAACTCTTTATTTTCGCTCTTGAACTCTACCAGAGTAGCTTTGCTTGATTCTGAGTTCAAAATAATCCTTATAATAAGGAAAGGCTTTTAGGTCCACTGAGGATTCAAGTAGAAGGATGCAACTTTGACAGCGGGCATTTGAATCAAACAACATTTTTCATAATAATAGTTACAAAAACGGTGTCTCAGATAGCGCTAATTACTTATTTAATTCATATCATCACGTTTAGTGACTAAATAAAGTCTAATAGAGTGGATGACACACTGGCAGTTAGGTACACATTAATGTTGTGACACACCAGAAACCAGTAAATTACACTTAAGTGTGCTCAGCCAGAACATGAATAAAGTGAAAAGAATACTTCTGTTTAAGTAGCATAGCGCTGAAATCACGAGGGACACCTTCTCTGGGTGTACAAGTAGTTTTATGAACTCAAGTGAGCACAAAATCTCCACATCACAACATCGTTCTTTCTCATTCATCCTCTTTATGATCCTTAATAATAATAATAACAACAGTAACATTTTTTCTGAAGATCATAGTTGTTTTAATGTTGCTGATCCTAATTCTGTCTTTTATACCACATTTTTTGGCTTAATTAAAAGTCAAAATTGCAGGCGTATCCATCCCGATGTTTTACTCTGAAGTCCATAGGAATTTCAAAGTTTGACATTTGAATGCCTGAATTTACCCGTTTTCTCATCAATATTTGCCTCATAATTTTTGAGTTGTAAGTTATAATTTTGGAATTTGACTTTTGACTTTTCGCTTAAGTATTTGTCATATTGTCCTTGTAATTACTATGATATGAGTTTTTTCGTCATAATTATGACTTTTGTCCATAAGTCAATAATGTATCCATAACTACTGTGGCCCTGGTCTGATATTTGCTGTTCATTTTAAGTCAGGTGCTCTTCAGGCTCATCTTTGTCCCTTTCACTTCAAGATTTCGGATCATATGTCAGCTGTTTTTTGTTACATAACTTCACCTTTCCTCTCCAGCCTCCCTGACTTGAAAACAGGCTTGCTGTCATTTCGGGTGTGTCCTTTTTGAACAACTGCACTTTTGTTCCTTTTGTAGACATATTTACTGTGGGCTCACTCCAAAGACTGCATTCACAGACACAAGATGATCACAAGGTGCACACTACTAAATTTACTATATAAATCATGCATTTTTTTTCATACACGTGTTACTTTGAGAAAGAGGTTTCTAACTTCAGGTTTGTAGGTCTGGACTGATGATGATCCTCTCCACTGATCTACTGCTGTGGCTGAACGCCGTGACAGAGGACAGCATCCACCAGGATATCGAGCTGGGAAAACAAAACGGCCTCGCTGATGACGACTCAATCCCACCTGGTGGGGACAGCTTGGAGTTAGCAGGTGGGTATCACATTCACTCGAGATCCCGAGGTTGTATGGTTGAGCTCACTTTATTCATTTATGACACGACTCGCTGATGTTGCTGCACGATGGATAAGAAACCAAAAGTATGTGTGTATTTAAAGTTCTCTTTCTTTCTGCAGGGAATTCATCTTGTCAGTGCAATGCGAGCACAGCCTGCCTCGCCTTCAGGAAGGGCTTCGAAATCTTTTTTCCCTTCAATATAGAATACTACCTCATGGCAGGCTGCTTGATCTATGTGATGTGGACGAACGTGGGCCGCATGACTAGTCCAGATCACCACATCACCGAGAAGAAGACCCTATATATTGTGTGCACAGGTGGGATCACATTGGGCCTCATGTTTGGGGGCCTGGTTCTTGCTGCAGGAGTGACTGCCTTTGTTCTCTATCAGGTCTATGTGAGCCAGCCGGAGTTTCGCCTCACCGCCTTCTTCATATTTTATGGCTATCATTTAGCCGTCATCCCCGTCATGTCTCTCTGCTCCCTGGTCGGGCTAGTAGTCCAAAGGTTAGAGAGGAGGGCACGCGAAGTGGGGCCCAATCCCTCTCGTAGGCTGGATGTGGTCCTCCTGATGGCGGCGGCCCTGGGCAAGCTCGCTCTGTGCTACTTCTCTGTGGTGGCAGCTCTGGGCATGGGCACCAATGGCCCTCTGGGGGACCTGGATCTGTCCTACTCCCTTTTGAGTCTGCTGGAGCTCATCCTCCAGAACATCTTCATCATCGAAGGCCTCCACAGACACCCACACCTCAGCATCAAGAAGAAGAAGAAGAAAAAGCAGATGAGCAGTATTTTCAAGGTACCTGCATCCTGCAAAACACAATTCAGAAATACTGAAGTTTCATTTGTAATATAACTGTTAACTTGTCCTAAAGGAATTTTTTCCTTTATGTTTTTTTCTACAATGTCAGTGAATTTTCTGAAATATTGCAGTTTTGTTGGTTTTCTGTCAGGTTGTTTCAGAGGGCTTTTTTTTTATTTATTTTTTTTAAGTTTTCTGAGATGTAGCTGGATTTTTTTTATTGTTTGTTACATTTCCTGAAACATTGTGTTTTGGGATTTGCTTTTTGTCAGAAAAATTCTGTTCGTTTTTACATTTTCTGAAATCTTGTTTTTCTTCTTTCCATTTTTTCTTTATCTTGTTTATTAATATGTTCTGAAATGGTTCTTTTTGTGCACCTCAGAGCCCCTGTATATTTTACTGATGTGTTGAGAGGCATTAAAAGTTTTCATTGATATTAAAACTGTTTTACAGCTGAAGAAAAAAGCACAAGAGAGCAAAAAGACAGATATTTCTCTACTGGAGGGGAAAATATCAGCGCCCCCTACTGTCCAGGAGCAGGAGCCAACAAAACCCTGGGCCAAAAGAGTGAGACAAGAGATCTGCGCTTTCCTCATTCTTTCAAATATCATGGTACTACTGTGTTTTATGAACCCGTTTTGCAAGAATATTTAAAAATGTTCTGTATTCATATAACACGTAAATATTCCTTCTTCTTAAGCTGTGGCTGATTCCTGCATTTGGAGTCCACCCGCAGTTCGAGAACGGCCTGGGAAAAGAGTTCTTCGGCTTCACCACTTGGTTTATTTTGATGAATTTGGGTCAGCCACTCATCGTCTTCTACAGGATGCACTCCGTGGCAGCTTTAATGGAGCTGCTCATCTCTGCATGACATGCACAGACTCCATCCCTGTTAGACTGCACGGAGCAAAAACCGGATTATTGAATACATAAACCAACTCAAGAACGAGCTCGCCCCTCATCATCAAACTTCATGTTGTTTAAAATATGAAGATGACATTACCTCTCAGTCTTCTGGCCTGTGCGTACGGATATATGCAAGTTTTATAAAAAAAAAAAACATTTTTCAAGTTTTAGGCAGATTTATTAGTAGAGCAGCAGACTCAGGTCCACGGGGTCTTTGATGAGATTCTTTTAAAGATTTTTACCTTCCTGTCGTCATACATCGGAGCAACAAGCACTCATATCTTTGGCAAAATGAATAAATGTTCTATAAAACTCACGAGTTTGTCAGATAATGTCATTTTTCCTTTTATTGGACACATTCTTCATCTTTACATAACTTGGCATTAAGAATGAGCCGTCCTGATTTTTAATAACAGTTCAGCTGTGAGGAAGATAAACCAGCAGATCCTCTAAATCCTCTGGATCTCAAACAGTCTGATGTCGGTGTCGTACCAGATCGAAGGGTCAACATTACTGTGGGAAGAAGAAAAAACAAAACGCTAATAGAGGAGTCCACTGAACACGTCCCAAAGAACACAGGCAGGTTCATTTACCGTAAGTAGATGACGCCCCAAATGTATGTGCGGAACCACATGGCCGTGCCAGCGTTAGCTTGGTACTTCCTGATGAGGATGGGGTGGGGGACGGGCAGGAGACCCACGAGTGTGCCGTGCTGCAGAAACTTGAGGATTTCCGATTCGTCAGTCAGACCCCTGAGGATGACAACAAGTCTGAATACACAAGAAACCGCATGACACTACGAATAAATCTGACGTCTAAATGTAAAGAATCAATAGTAAATTGTATGTGATAAATATGTGAAAAGTGCTACTGTTTAATTTATCAATATGTTTGATGCTCTACATAAATATGAGTTTATTAAAATGAACCTGATACGCAAAAATAAATGTTTGCAATCAGAAGTGCAACTAATTTCTTTCTTCAAGGAAAAGTGCATGTTTGTTGTATTAAACGTCATACAGACACATAAATGAGGTCATTTATGTTTAATTTATGTTTTCAAAGATTAAATGTAGAAGTGAAGATTACAGGTCAAACAAAACAACTGCAGGCAGAAACTAAAGCTTCACGATTCAATAATTACCTCCACCAAGGAGGTTATGTTTGCATGTGTGCTCGTCATTGTGTCTGCAAACACGATGGCTCAAAAAGTTCCGAATGAATTCTGATAAAACTGTAGAGCCGGGTCATGTTAATCCATTATAATAACATTCCAGGTCACAGACAAAAACTTTGCATTAAGGCAGTTCTGGTTCATTTCTTCCAACCCTGTCTGGTGCTGCTCGTTAACTAATGCAGACATTCATTAGTTATCACATAATGCATCTTTTACTTTAAAATCTGAGGGATTTCCTACTTGTCGATGCAAATCTTCTCCACCTGAGGAACCAGGACTTGCAGCAACCTCATGATTGTCTGTAGGGGAAGTTTGGCCTTCCACGAGGAGACCTGACGGCAGGTAAATGATGGAGGACGTCACATGACAGAAAATACACCCACGGAACAGAAGGTAGAAGGTAAATGCGAGCAGATGAAGGATTTGTTCTGACCCAGTCCGAGTTGGCGCTCCACGCAGCTGTTGATGAGACACTGGACAGTCGACTCCTCGTCGACTCTGACTGCGTGTGGTTAACCTAACACCAAAAAATAAAACACTTTAACTGCAGAAAGAAGCAACTAAACTTGTGTGTGTGTGACGAGCCATCGGCTCACCTCGTGATCTCTCTCAGAGTTGGACTCGCTGTCGCTGACTCCGGCTGCGATGCTGCTTTTAGTCGACGTGTGCGGAGAGTCCGAATGTGGCACAGTGACCATCGTTCCATCCTGACTCACCTGAGACTTCTCTGTTATCTTTTCGATTCCTACAACACACAACCCAATCCAGCTCACTTTGCAAGGAGTAATTTCACCTAATGACATGATGAAGGCCTTTAAAGGAACAGTTCGACGTTTTGGGAAATCCAAGATATAGACTAAGTAAAAATCCTCGTTATTTGAAATTCTACTGGTGGTTTGCAGTAATCTTACTTCCTACCTACCTGGAGTGGCCTCCAAGCTGGCTTTGAGTGTGCCGGGCTCGGCAGGTACAGCAGGTCTGGAGCCCTCCATGGACTCATTCTCTACAGAGTTCGTCCTAGAGATTCCCGTCCTCTTCTTTTTTTGCAGGGCCCTCTGAATAGACGCCGTGTCGGACGGTAGGTTGGCCAGCTGGTGGAAGATGTTTCGCTTACGAATGATGGCGTACACCAGGTTGAAGTTACCTGTGAAAGGAGGGTTCAGATTTTCATTTGGGCAAAAGTAATGACCTGCAAACCGATGAGCCCGTGTCTGCATTCTCACCATCAAACTGATACTGGATGATGTTGTTGCAGACCTCCAGAAGGAAGAAGACCAGGTGGTGGTTCTGGGGCGAGGAGAAGAGGAACCAGGGTGTGGAGAAGGCCTCCAGGAGGTGGAGCAGTTTACTGGCTGCCACCATGGACAGGCTCTTCAGGTAAGGTGAAACTGTGGAAGCACAAAAGGTCAGCCCAAGGTATAAGCAGCTCTGTTGCTCCTCCACCAGGGGGCAGCATTTGTACTGTAATACTCACTGTTCACTATGATGGTGAGCAGGCAGTCGAACAGAGGCTGGAGACGCTGGTGTCCGCTGGAGATGATTTTGTGGAAGATCTAAACAAGTACAAGGAACAAACTCAGTGGAGACTGAAAACAAAACTTCAAACACTCAAGCTTCAAAAACTAGTTTCCATTAGAAGATCAAACCACAAAAACATATCATGTCTGCCTTATAAAAAATGCAAAAAACTACGATGTTCTGAGATCATCAGAAGAGTATTTAATTGAAAATGCAAGACCAGAATGTACACAGCATTTAGTTACAATTAAAAAAAAGGCGAAAAATGTTTTATTCCAGGTCAAATTAAGGTGTATTTATAATATAAAGTCACAAAATCAGATTAATCAAAGTTTTTTTTTTGTGGTTGGTGCTATCTCGGTTTGGCAGAAGTCTTTCTTTCTGCAATAATTAAATACCTGCTGCAGTAACAGGAACCATCCACGGATACTGGTAAAGCTTTAAGTTAGAGGATCGGGTGCTAGCAGGCAGCTGGGATCTACCTTCCTGCAAGGCCTCAGCTCCACTAACTGGAGCCTCTGAACGGTACACTGCCAACCCATTAATGCTTCTGCTACTTTCAATGGAGCCATCTCACAAATTAATAGAAGTGTGAATGAATGTTATTATTCTATCACTTATCACCAATTAAATATCTGTAAATGTGCATGTGCATCGTTAACCAATCAGCTGACAGACAGCTGTCTCTCATTTATTTCACACCATAACGTCTCACCACTATGAGCAGGTCGGCGTGGGTTCCTGTGAACACAGGAATGTCCATGGGCACACGGAGAGCGTACGGCTTGTTCAGACGGACGCCAAAGTTTCTTTCTCCGCTCAGCAGCAGCAGGATGAAGACGCCGATGTGCATGAGGCCGAGGCGAGCTGCAGACGCACGCAGGCGGAAAGGGTTTGTTTTGTTTTGAATACAGAGAGCGATGACAGTTTACACAGATTTATGTTTAATGTTTCACACGCACACACGGCGAAGTGACTCACACTGATCTGCACGGGCATCATTCAGGTAGAAGAGGATGGGAACCAACATGTCCAACACATCGCTGCTCTTCAGGACAAAGAAGAGGAATTTCTAAAACACAAAAACAACAAAGTCAGGTTTGACTTTTTTGCTCCACTTTACTCCATCACACATACAACTTAATCAGTATTGGCTCAACTTCTAAACATACAAAACATGTAATTACTGCGCGATTTACTACAGTAACCGTTTTTAAAGCAAATCAGCATTCTGCATTCTGTCTGGCCCCCCACACACACCCATGAAACAGTATTAGGTTACATTAAGAAAGTTTTTTAAATTATTCTTGTTCATTTTGAGAATAAAGTTATTTTCACAAAAAAGTGAAATTAATACTTTAATCTTTTTTATTACTATTGTTGTTATTTTCACTATACTAAAGTACTATTTCAAGATTAAAGTCAAAACAGTATTTTAGGAAATAAAATCGAAGTTAATTCTCAAACTGCCACTTCAAAATTTATTTTGAAATTTTGACTTTACTCTCAAAATGAACAATCATCATAAAAAAGAAGAAAAACACAGAACCATGATTTAAAGGTGTTTTTGTAATCAAAGCCTAGAAGTTTAATGCAAACCTTCACCAGCAGGGGGCAGCATTTTACCACAGACTGTGTTGAAATGTTCTCATTTCTCCTGATAATTTCCTTTTCCCCATTCTGCCATTTAAATACTATGTTTTGAATGAGGGTTACATGAGAGAGATATACCTACGCTAGTGTATTTATTTAGCTGTAAGAACTTCACTCAGCATCACTAATGTCCCATACAAACACACAGTCCTCTCCACATTCAGTTCATCAGGACCTGACCACCGTAGTTGCACATAAGCAGCTGTTTCTGTTGATGAAATATTCTAATTTCCTGGGAATCCCCTGGCTTCCTGTTGCATCTCGTGCTCGTACCTTGTTGAAGTCGCAGAATTTCCAGAAGAGGATCAGCAGCTCCTGGTGGAACTGGATCTTTTTGGTGGATCGGGGCAGATAAGTCTGGATCAGAGGGTTGTTGAGCAGCCGAGCCAGACCTTTAAGGACAAAGCTCAAGTCCTGATGAACAAACAAAGAGAACACACACTCAAACATCCCCCAGGATCATGTTGTTAGCAGCTGAATGGCTGGCTGTGTTTCAGAGTACCTCCTCTCTGTGTATCCTGGAGAGATAATTCACAAACAGGTTGTCAGGTCCACCAGGCTGAAAAATAATAATAATAATAATAAATCAACATCAGTGTTTATTTTTTAACTAAAAAAAAAATTAAAAAAAAATAAAATTATATATATATATATATATATATATATATATATACACACACACACACACACACACACACAAACACACACC
>VUQG01013510.1:25142-47433 GCA_015106755.1 Etia nguti
TCTTTAAGAGATTAAAAAAAAAAAAAAAAAAAAAAAAAGTTTAATTTTTTTTTTTTTTTTTAAAAAAAAAAAAAAAAAAAAAAAAAAAAAAAATATATATATATATATATATATATATATATATATACACACACACACACACACACACACACACACACACTCGTACATGTATTAATTACTCACTGTATGTACCTCTTGCTCCTCCTCAGCTGAGGGGGATGTTGAGGGGTCCAGGGCCTGGAGGGCGGCGCTGGCGGCCGAGCCAGCCTCGTGCTCCAGGGTGACGATAAGGATCTGGACCGCCTGCTCCACCAGCTGCTCCCGGTAGTCTGAGAACAGCAGGTGGTTGTACGGGATGCCGTAGCCCACGGGGTCGTAGGCACACACCACATTGAGCAAGGAGGTGAACAGAGGGAGGGCGTGTCTGTGAAAAACAGGTGGAGGTGAGTCTGCACAAGCTCAGCGAAGTTGAATGAAAGGCTGTAGTGATGTATACCCCCACTCTGTATGGCAAATATTACTGTACACAGACCTACAAACACTCCTTAAATGTATTCCCTGTCTTTAGTTTTTAAGACGGTCTACTAGGCTGAATTCACAGCTACAAAGTTTTTGGATTTTCTAATAAACTCAACGTCAAAACAGAGAAGCAGAGAGTGAAATTCAACAGGAGAGAAGTTATCTCACTCCGTCTGGTGAGGTGTTGCCAGGTATAAAGTCACCTGTTCTCTGTGGAGCAGAAGAAGGAGATCCAGGGGTTGAGGACTTTGTTTTCAGGGGAAGGAGGAAGGTACATGGCTTCAGAGAAGCAGGTGAGGAGCAACTTCAGCAGCTCTGTCCTGGAAAGGGCGTTAGCACAGGATGGATGGATGTCAGTGGGTTAATTCAGCCTGATACAAACTGAATTTGCGAGGTAGAAGAATGATTATAATCAGGAATCTGTGATGTCTAATCTGGGGTTTCAAATAAGGTCAATCATTTTAGAAGATTAAATTCAGCGGGACAGCTGTAATTATCACTGCATACAGAAAACAAACACATCGTTTCTTCTATTAACGGCAATTAAAGAAAAATGGCTCGTCGTCCAGGCTGAAGCTTTTTTATGTTTATCTCGTAGGATTCAACGTCCTACCAGTTTAGGAATCAGAGTGCAAGCAGGAGCGCTCAATTCTGACACTCAGCTCAGTCAATTCTGTGCCTCTCAGACACTCAATTCTGATTACATTTCTTTTTGCATTAGTTCCACATATGCACGGGCCCAAATCAGTATCAATTACATACATGTAAGCTCAGACATGAGCCAACACTGCGATAACCAGCACTGAAAGGATGCTGCAGTCTCACCTGTTCAGGTCGTGGATGTAGTTCAGAGGAGGTGCCTGAGCGAAGCCCACGCCGGCCTCCCAGATGTACTCACAGCTGTCTATGGCTCGTATGTCATCAGCTGTATCCTGCAGCAGAGACAACAGGTAGAAAATTCAGTGATCAGGGCCTGATTCACCTCCCTAAAGGCCCCCTGGAGCTAGAATTACTAATGAGCTGAACTGACGACATGTTTGATAACTGATTATGAATTAATTTGAAGCTGAAAGTTCTCTGATATCAGCTTTTCAAACATGACCTTTGCAGGAATGGTCGTTCTCAAGGCGGGGCCACAGAGGTCACTGAAAGGTGGAGCTTTACTTATAGGAATGTACTGTCTCTGTGTGTGTTTGTGACACCAAGAGCTTCTCTCACACACTTGGCATTCCTCCCCCCTCCTCACACCTGGAAGGAGAGGTGGTGTGTGGAGTGTTGGCCTCATTTACTCACAGGCGTGGATTCTTGTCCACAGCTGAAGCTGGAGGTCTAAACAGAGCTCCGGGACTGTGTTCACACCTACTTCTACCATGCAAGTCAAAAATGGACTAAGCTGAGGCCTCCGCTGACAATATCTGCATGTAACACCTCCACAGAGATAACTATGTGACAAGGTGCTACCGCTGTAAGTGAACTGACAGTGCCACGTGTGCCACGTATGCCACACAGCGAAGTTCACTGGTGTCAAACCCCAACCGCAGTGAACTCTGATGTGTTTCTTGAAGCTTGGGATACTCTTTAAAAGCAAAAGCTTCTCATAGCCGTTCAGCACAAGTCACTTTCTTTACGAAAGGAAGTTATTTTAGACCTTTGAAGAAGTGTCCACACCGAGTATGGGACGGGGACCTACCCAACAGATCTGAAAGTGTAACACAAAGGAAGCAGGTCACTGAATCCTTTTACTCTGAGAAGCATAGGATACACACAGACTGTATGTGAAAGATGGACATAGCTGCCTTTACATCACCCAATGATTAGTGAATGCACTGAGAAGCCTCGAGCTGAGCAGTGTTGCCATCTCATTCTTTTTGAAACCGGACAGTGAGACTGAGGTACAATTCACATTCATTATACTGTAATGTATACGTCTTGATGCATTCTCAATCATCCAGGTGAGTAAATCCCCCAAAATTTGATTCTGTTCATCTGGACGTAGCGTTTTCCAGATGAACAGAATCAAATTTTTGGGGACTGTAATGTATACCTTCCTTTATTGTCTTCATTTATTCTAAAAGGAACCAGAATAAAAAAAAACATCAAGTTTTAATATATAAAGCTTAAAACTCATAATGGAGACCATAAACTCATTAGGAAAGTGTTTACTTAGGTCAAAAGACAAGCGAGCTTTCTGTATGAGTACATTTATTTAAGAGCTGTGCAGTGTTCCCCGTGTTGAGATTTTATGTTTTAGCCACTCGTGTCACAAAGGAGGTTCTATGGATGCCAGCAGGAGGAGGTTAATATATATTTTCTTAAGTCAACAAAGACAGCTTTTGACCTCCGCATCACTAAATCCGTACCAGGAAGTGAAAGCTGAAATTCAAGGCCCAAATGAGGTTTCCCTCCAGCCATGTGCCCCATGAGGTCACTGGGGCAGGTGGGAACAAACAGCAGCTGCTGGCTATTTTCCACCTTCTCCTGCACAATTTCCCTGACTTTAACATTTCCTCGTGAGGTAGCAAGCAGTAAGGAGTTATCCGGTGAGATCACCTCCCAGTCTCTCGAACGTCTGAGTGTTTGCTGAGCACAATAAAGACGTTTCCACCCTTTCCAAACATGGCCCCTCTCCTCGCGTCCCGCAGAGTCACTCATTAACTTGAGCTAACGCCCGAGAAGGTTATGTTAAGAGATAACGGCGCTAAGAGGTGCTGCCACAGGAGCAAATAACAGGCTTAATTCTTTTATGTGAGCTGTAAAGTGCTTGACACTGCTGCAAACTCAGAGCTAAAACAAAGTAAACACCTCTCTATGTTTTCCTTTAAACCGTGACTCTGGAAGGCATAACTCCAAACCACCTTCAGGTCAATATTTTTATTTGTCTAATCTTTTATCTACCTGAACCAGTGAGACACCCCCCCCCCGAATCAAACAGCCCCCCTATGAGCAAGCACTTTGTGACAGTGGGAAGGAAAAACACCCTTTTAACAGGAAGAAACATAGGGCAGAACCAGGCTTAGGGAGGGGCAGCCGTGACCGGTTGGGGGTGAGGACAGCTACGTAATGAGTACGGCCACTTTAACGATTTGCTCGGTGAGTGATGTTGGGGGTTGGCAGACTCACCGGGCTGTTCCTCTTGTGGCTCTGGATGGTGAAATCTGGACAGAAAAGCAGATCAGCAATGGCCAGCAGCAGGGATTCAGCCAGAGGCCGACCTTCGTCATCAGCATCGTGGTCCAAGTGCTAGAGGGAGAGGAGCTGAGGCTGTGAGTTTTTTGGTACTTTTATTGTATCGTTGCTGGTAAGTCGATTTGTTGTCTCTGTGCTGCTCTGGATCCATTTCAGAGTTGGTTTTTATGTAATTGGAGTCCCATTTAGGGGCTTTAAATCACAGACTGCATATAGAACTTGATTCTTAATTATGGCCAGCAGGGGGCGACTCCTCTGATCAAGTACAGTTCTATAGAAATCTTTGGGTAAATTGACCTCATAACCTTTGCTCTATCAACTTAGTGATATATTTCCTGATGATGTTTTATTGACTACAGCTTTTCTGTGTGACTGACAGCTCATTAGCCTGTGAGTGCAGTGTGTCAAAAAAAATCTAATTTTTGGTTTATTTGGTGGACAAAACAACCAAAATATCTTCAAAAATGTACTTTTGTCTGTCATGGCTTGAGTTAAAAGATGAGTACTACTATTCAGTGACTAAAGTCACTGACTGGCTCACCAGGATCCCTGAAAATGGAGTAAACACCTGGAGTGCAGCTGCTGTACCTCCAGAAAGCATGCAAAACGTACACAACCCAGAAGAAACCAATAGTCATTCTTATTACTTTTGATTTTGTGTCATGGAAAGATGAATTATGAGTAAAACTGACATTTTCCCCTTGTATCCGTACTTTATTCAAGGCTAAGCTACCTAGCTGCTGGTTTTAGCTTCATATTGAGCAAACAGACAATAAAATGAGGGATGGATCACATTTAACTCTAAACCAAATACACAGGTTTTTCCAAACACTGTCCAATTGTATCATCATAAATCCATAATCAAATACAAGAGCTCAACCATCTATAAGCCACACAGAGTAATTTCATTTATAAACCTATTTAAGTCACACAATACAAAGTAATCGGTCTGCTCCAAACTGCAGCTGCTCTGCACTTTATTTCAGTCCCCCACTTTCATTAAGAGACATTCAATCCCTTCTAAATTCAACCGCCAGAAAGAGCAGCAGACACAATATGGGCAGTGTTTGGACCGCGGTCCCCTGCTGACCGGGTAACCAGAGACCCAGCAGCCCTAGGTGGGAAACGGGGGAGAGCAGTGAGAGGAGGGATTTGGACAGACACGTCAAAGCATCAGCAATCTCATCTCATACTGCAGAGTCTGTTCTGAAAATCAGATGGAACCACCGCAGATTATTAAGGGTGGAAATATCAGAGAGGCTCAAGTCCTCAGATATCCACAGAGCCGACAGATTAAACCTAACAAAGTGTCTGCAAGCTAACGGATTTCCTCCAACTGCTTTTTCCGAGACGTGGCAGGAGTTCTTAAATAACTTTCTCCCTTTTTCCTCTCTTCCTCTTCCTCATTTGCAAAGATCAGTTTTATGCAACTATAGATTTTTACTTTTCAGTCACTACTTTTGCTTGAAAAGTTACTAAAAGCATTTAATTGGCTACCAACAGTAACAACTAATACCTGTAAAATATCATAATTTCAATGACATGTGACAATAAAGCCGCAAATGTTTGGCATGTTTGCTTGGAATAAACAAAATGAAATGGCCAGTATAGGTAATACTAAAACAGACATGTAGATGAATACATTAAAAGACGTCAGCACCATACCCCTGCTCTGCCGGGGATGGTGGACCAGAAGAAGCCCCTCCAGTCGGCGTCCTCGAAGATGTAGGGCAGAATACGAGTGAGCAGGCGGGTGCAGTTCAACACAGTCTGCCGCTCCTTCTCCGAGGGGCAGCCGGAGTCTGCTCCCCGGACCAGCCTCTCCACCGCCTGGGAAAAAAACAACACAAGTATCGTGCAAATATGAGATTAAATGATCAAGACATCACCAGAGGTGAATAAGTAAGAGCATACCTGTCAATCATCATTTTATTTAAAGGCCACAAAAAGTGTTGGAAAATTCTATTTTATATATTCTATTATTGAACCATCAAGCTTCTGATTAGTGAATGGACTCATTAGTTTGAGCTTTGTTGTTATTACAGTGACTCATTCTTCTGAACTCTTTTATTACCAACCTATGTGACTTCATCGTACTTGTAGGTGTAAAACTATGTCAGCAAATTGGGTTTGGACCCCAACCCCAATCAGTGTGTTCATCATGCATGAAAAAATAAATGCATAAAATCTTCAATAGCATATCTTCTGACCAGCTAGTCTTTGTAGTTGCACTAAAATACATTAATACTTGCAGCTGTTTCTGTCCAGCAGCTTGACAATAACTGAGGGAACGCATCACTTCACTGTGGGGGTGAGCCCTGAAAACACTGCTGTGCAGAACCACTATATCTGAAGCTTTCCACCTGCCTACAAAGACACTGTGCAGCTAGCCAACACATCAGCTCAGTGCTTACATCATGCCACAGCAGAGAGGCCACCTGGGGACAAGCAAGCTTCCTTCTGTACGGGGTTACAGTGGTAGGTGTAGTACGGTATGTCAGAAAGAAAATGCTTTTAGCACCAAAGAAGAGGCACATCTAGTTTTATCGATACTGAAAAAAGGTAAACGTCTCTACTGTGGACAAAAAGAGCGCTACAGGCCAGAGGGGAAACACTTGAAGTTTAACTATGAGTTTAGTCCATCCCTCCAAGGAAAGGGCTGCTTCTTTGAGGTTATAGTGAAAAGCATGGGTCATCCAAATCGTTCCACATTAACCAAATAAAACCTCAGGGTTTTTTAAAAGCACGTCTTTTTGTCACATGACCTTCATCCAGTCACAAAAGCAGCCCTCTGCCCTTTAAAACCTTAAACTACCAAATAATCTTCAGACTTAGTTTCTCTGTTTTTCTGCATTTGTATAAATGACGTTTGACCTTTGCCGTCAAACTGTGGGAACAACAAACAGCTGCATTCCTGTGTCTCCGACTGTATCCAGGATGAACAAACGCTGCTCTAAAACAACGTACAGAAGTCCTCGCAGCTGGTAGCAACTAATATCAGACAGAAGCTGTCCTATAAAGCCATAAACATGTGAGAGATGGCCAACACAGGGCAGTGTGTTAAGGTTTTCATTCCATGCAGGAGTAAAACTGATTAATACAGTAGTTTAAGACTGAAAGTAAGTCTGTGCAAAAACTCTATACTGACTCAGAAACAAGAAGATTACACCCTTGGTCCTGAAACCGAGTCACGCTTGACTTTTTCAAATGCCCAGTCCTGAGGATGTCAGGTTACCTTGTAGCAGAGGGTTGCCAGGTTTGACGGAGACTCCTCTCTGACGGCTCTGATCTCTGCTGCCGGAACCAGAGCGAAAACATCCTGAACCGTGGTGGAGGAGTCCACCCAGAACTGATCCCAGAACACGTCGTCTGAGGCTTCCACGGGCTGCAGGAGAGGAAACGCACACTAACATCAGAGTGTGTGTGTGTGTGTGTGTGTGTGTTTAACATGATGAGAAAATCAACACTGCAGCTACGGCCCTGTGACTTCTAAACATTAAACACATCAAATGAAAACAGTATGCAGCATTAATTTTATTATTATTGTGTTGATGAGAAGGTACGGTCTTTCCTTTTTGCTTCATGGCCCACAGAAAACGTTACCAAGGATCAACAAGCTTATCCAAATTATTCACATACAGCAACACATTTAATTCTCTGTCAATCAACTGAATGAATTAACATCATTTCTATTATTGATAACTTTGCTGATCAGTGTTTTTTTTTCTTTTCTAATAACTAATACATCATTTCAGAGTTATATATAAAGAGCTGCACTCGTTTTGAGTCACCCTTCATTTCTTCATGTTTTCCACAGGAAACAGGAGCAGTGACCTACCTACTGAAACATCTGCAAACATACATGCAAACATATTATATGAGGCAAAACCAGAGTTTGTACAATAAATATTTGGTGTTACTGCCTTTATTCTTCAGCACAGCCTGAACTCTCTGAGGCAGCTTTCTGTAATTTGTTTCAGGAATAGCTCTCTAAGCCTCTTGAAAGGCATCCCAAAAGCTCTTCTTTGAATGTTGTCTGCCTTTTGCTTCATCCTCTGTCATGTTTTCCAAGTTTTCCAAGCTCTGGGGAGGCTAATCCATCACTGATAGTCTAGCCAATCAGATGCTGACCATATCGATGTGTTCATATTCTCTCAAATTTTCACAAGATCTCCAACACCGCAGAGGGATGTAGCTGATGAGCCGCAGCATGAAGATATGGGACAGAGTTGTTGCAGCTAGGTTAAAAAGAGAGGTGATGATCAGCGAGCAGCAGTAATGCCGAGAAAGCGCTGCAGATGTGACGCTGGCTTCTGCGTTGATGGAGAAGTGTAGAGAAGGTCACAAGGAGCTAGACTGTGTCTTTGTGGATCAGAGAAAGAATAAGAATAAGAGAGAAACTGTGGTGAGGTATGCTGAAGGAGCCAGAGATGGGTTCAAGGTGGGGGTGGGATTACATCACGGATGTGCTCTGAGCACCTTGTTGTCTGTAGTGATGATGGTTAGGCTGACAGACAAGTTGAGGCAGGAGTCTCTGTGGACTCTCATGTCTAAGCAAACAATCGATTAATCAGACAAAGTAAGTTCTTTAAAGATCTTCTTCGGTCTGACCAACAGTGAAAAATAAAGTAGATGCAGGTTTAACCCCACGATAAATATTCTTGAAAACCGATTCTGATTTGTCGATTTACCCATTGGTTAATCAACTAATCACTTGTGCTTTGAACACATGAGTCTGCGCCTGATATGAGCCCATAAACACACAGAGTTCAGCTTTAAGCAGCAGCTGACCAAACATCTGTTTCACGCTACAGCAAACCCTTACCCACACACCACCTGGCACAGTTTCAATCACTCGACCAATCGATTAACGTTGCAGCTGTCCCGTCCAGCCCTGTTACCTTTAAACACACCTGTCAGCCAGAGAAAGGACTGCTGTCCAAAAAAAGACGCAATCTTTAATATTTCCATCTGCATATTGAAGCCGTTTAAGGATCACTTCACAGACAAAGGCCAAAATGACTGTTCGCAGTCTCCAAAACTGCATAAGAAAAAGAAAAAATCCGTGTTCTGAGCTTGCTTTCTGTTTAGAAATCCTCATTTAAGAAATACCTCCAATGATTTTTCAGGTTTTTCTCTCCACTTTGTGTGACGTACGCTGCCATCTGGCACTCCAACTTTATCTCCACATCTCCACTAACCCTAAAAGCCAAACGCTCAGTGGAAGTTTCTTCATGTCACCTTTAAAAGAAAACAAACCCCGACCTGAGTTTTGGTTGTCAACTGGACCACCGCTTTCCTGAAGTGAAGTTTGCTGTCTGCGTTTCCCATTTTTCTGTCTCCAGCCACCTGCTGCCTGCCTGCCTGGATCCACGGGGAGGATAATCTGCCTCATCAACAGCGCTGTGCGGCCGCTGCGTTCAGGTGCTGCTCGGAAAACTCAGGCTCACGCTGCTTCCAGCGTAACAACTCTCACGTTGTGATTGTATTTAATTCAAATACACATTTCAATATTTTTTTTTACTAAAAACAAGTATGAATATTTTTGAAAATAAATGATAAATAAATCCAAAGTAAAGATTAGCCTGTGCAAAACTGGGAGGAAGCTAAAGCCACGTATAAAGCCCCCTCAAGGAAACCCAAGCACAATAAAGTGGAATAAAATAAAGTACACTAAAGCTTCAACTTAAATCAAAATAAATAAGATAAGCTGCTTTGTGAAGAAACAAGGAGATATTGTAATATCCCTGTATACATTTTCGTAGGAAAAGGGCAATATGGAAATTATATTTTTTTTCTATGATTTCATGGAAAAGGTCCAAATATTTACTAAACCTCCCAAAACGTTTTTGTAGGACAGACACGAGAAGACAAAGTCTTTTAAAAGTCCTTTCAAAGCAAATTGAAAAAATAAAAAATAAATAAAATTATTTATTAAAAAAATTATTAAAAGAAAAATAATAATAATAATAATGAAAAGTTTTGTGGTGAAACACTGAGAGAATCACAAATGGAAAATATGGAAATTATCCCAATATCTTCGAATGCATTACAAGTCCATTAGCTTAAAAATGCCACAAAACAAGTAAACAATAATAAATAAATAAATTAAATATAAAAGAAGGAAAGGCACATTAATAATACCAAATGAAACCAAAACAAGGGTTTTATATGCTAACAAATATAAATACAAATATATGCAGATTAAAAAACAGAAAACCAACCGAATAAAATACAATAAAATAAAATAAAATAAAATAAAATAAAATAAAATAAAAGATATTCATTCAACAGATGAATCATGTAAAACCATCCTGGGAAAAAAAAATACCTACTTAAAATGTTATCAATCAAATTATTGTTTATTATTGCGATATTGAATAATATTAGAATCACGATTCCCTTAAACGAATAGAACGTTTAATTAGCTCCTCGGTCTCAGTAAGAATTGTAGCGATTACCTCGAGTACCTGAAGGCAACATCAGCCCAACAGGATCCAAACTAGGCGACTTCCGGGATCCTAATGTACATATTTGCTTTCGTGCTTTTCACATTCTTCTTTAGTTTGCTTTTACATACGTGGAACATTCAAGAGATCACTGAAAATTTGTCATCGTGACGCTACAGTCACCTGCATCTTCATGTCACCTGAAGGCAAAAAAGTGATGCTCGTTAACGTGCACCGTTAGTGCACACAGAGCCCCTTCAGGTCCAGTCAGGATAAATGAGCTCTGGCGTTCATGGAGCAACAGCGACATCCAGTGACTTCACTGCAAAAACAGGCCAATTACATACAATTAATGTCAGTACCGTTTATATTTATCGAGTTATTTTAACTTAAAGTTTAAAAACATATTATTACATTTCATAGCAAAAAAGAAATTGTATATATTTATTTGTTTAAAAAAATAGCTTTTGAGCAAAAACTTATATAGTTTAAGGAAGCTGTCACATTTCATAAACAAGCTGAAGGCCACTTTAGTTGTGTATGACCCAGTTTCACAGCTCCGCACAGAGCCCGCCACTGCATTACCTCTGAGTGCTCCTTCTTTGTAAATCACTTTGTAGTGCTGGTACTCCAGTAAAATCTGGTGCTATCACCTTATTTTAAATTGAGATACAACACAGTGACATTACAATAACAGGAGTCGCCCCCTGCTGGGCATTAGAAGTAATCCAGGTTTAAATCTTTAACTTTGTAATACTAAATACTCTAAATACAGCAGGTCTGTGGTCTGCAAGCAGAATGAAAAGAGACAACAAGGTAAAAACTATAAAACACAACCTGTTCGGCCTATGAACCACAAATTCGTAGTCTTCAGGAATAGTTCTCCAACCTTCTTGAAGGACATTCAAAGCTCTTCTTGGGACATTGGTGGCTTTTGTTAATTATTCCATCAAACTCTCAAACACCACTGGCTGAAATACAGCCTCAAACCATGACAGAGCCTACGCCGTGTTGTACAGATTTCACACGGTTGTACCTCTTTCCTTACAAATTTTTATTTTTTTGTGAACTAACAAATGTCAGATTTGGATTCATCACTCCTAAAACCTGCTGCCACTGGTTTCAGTCCAGTTCTTGTGTAGTTTGGCATATCTCTGCCCTTTCTCCCTGTTTTCCTTTTTTGGAAGCAAAATGTAAAGAAATGAGGGGTTGACTCAAGACTTTAGCACAGCACTGTATACACATATATACATATTTGTGTCAGACCACACCCACTAAAATCCCCCAAACCATTTCTTTGTCCTGTAGTCATTGTTGGTACATCGGTAGTGTGAGTTTCCCAACAGATTATGCTGTGTGGAAGCAAACACGGTGCAGAAATGTGATATTCAGACAAATATGAACATGTTTTATGTAATTACTCATCCTGATTAATTTAAATCCAATTATAGGTAAATTCAGCATGTAAACACCTGTGGTTTTCCAGAGTGGCTGACATGCCAGAGATACTCATATGCTCCCTGAAAACTAATGGAGTGGATTACCAGTGATGACTCATTCACATGTACTGTAAACAGCTATTTCTTCACTCTACATCTTGTGGGTCAGCCAGCCAGCTGTCAGCCAATCAGGACTCCTCCCTCCACAGAACAGCATAAACCCTGAGGAGGCTTCCACTCTGCAAGCACGCTCATGCAAACCTTCAAACCGAGCAAAGAAGCAGCATGAAAACAATGAGAAGCTTTTTCCTCTGCGCGCTGGCCTTTCTGTCAGCAGCTCAGGCTGTGAGGACAATTTTTTTAATCTGTTTTTATTTTTTATCAACTCCAATTTTATATTAGTCTTCTTTCACAAGGCTTTATTTAACTTTTTAAACTGTTTTCAGGGCCTGCTGGATGAAAGAAGAAGGCGTGAGTTAGCTTTTTCCCCCCACTCCTCCTCTTCCTCGTCTTCGTTCTCCTCGTCCTCTCAGCATTTAGGTGAGAAGCTTTTATTCATCTCCCGAGCACGAAATGTGTATTTACTTTGGCAGCAAATAAGCAAAGCTGTATTTATGCAGCACACTTCATTCCAGGTGGAAGCACAAAGTGCTGCTCCTATGATTACCTACAATACTGTGCAAAAGTCTTGAGACACCTGTATTTATTTATATTTTGCTAGCTTGAAAGTCAATATTTGATGTGACTTCTTGTATTCCTCTGCATAGCCTGAACTCTCTCAGGCAGCTTTCTTGTAATTTCTTTAAGCAGTCATGAGAATTAGCTCTCCAGGCTTAATGTAGGAGATTCAACGCTCTCGTGTGGATGTTGGCTGCCGTCTGTTTCATACTCTGTCAAGATGATCCCACACTGCTTCTATAATGTTGCAGTCTGGGCACTGTGGGAGGCCAATAGATGACTGTATGGCACAAAGAATGTGAATGTAGGTCAGTGGCTTAAGTGGCTTAATGAACAACAGCATTTATCTGAACATTATCAGGTATGAGGACTGGACTGAAAACGAGTGAAACAGTAGCTTTAAAATAATTATAATAAAGTCGGGCTCCTTGGAAGCAAAATATAAAGAAATGATAGGTGACTTTAGACTTTTGCACAGTATTGTATGTAAACAGATCAATTCATAAAATAATTAAGAAAAGCAATCATCCCTCCCATCAAAAAAACCAAACAAACTAAAATAAAGAAAAGCACGCAGCAGCAAAAATAAAATGATCATTTGACCCATAAATAGAGTGCTGAAAGGTGAGTCACCTAATGTGAGTCACCAGGTCGTTCCTGTGGTTTGGAGCATACAGCAGCTTCACCTGTACTCACCTGGGAATAACCAGACAGCCTGTTCCAGATTACTTGCAGCTGGTTCACCGCTTACTCACGTGTCAGAGAGATAGTAACATCCAGGTCACGCACTGAGTCAGGTTAGGGTAAGGGTCCAGCCCAGGGTTACTAATGCTGGGCTGGACTCCCTTTTGCCTTCAGAACTTCCTTAATTCTTGCTGACAAAGATTCAACAAAGCGCTGGAAACATTCCTCAGAGATTTAGTCCATGTTGACATGATAGCATCCTGATGCAAATTTCCCGTTCCACCACATCCCAAACTTTATCTACTGGACTGAGATTTGGTGGCTGAGGAGGATGTTTGAGTACAGGGAACTCGATCTGAGTGGTGTGATGTGGCGACATATCCCCCTGGAAGCAGTCATTATAAGATGGATACACTGTGGTTACAAAGGGATGGACATGGTCAGCTAGGCTGTGAAACTGCTGTGATTGGCTGATTAGATATTTCTTATCGAGAAGCGGTTGAAGAGTGGTTGAAGAGATGTAGCAAATGAACCAGTGAATTTTATTGCTATACCTTGTATTACACGACCTCTTATTATCCAGGCACAGTTCATCACCATTATGTTATGAATAATAAAATGTCGATGTGGGTCTCGAAAGTGTCGTCAGCTTGCGTCTAATTTTGTAGGTGAGATTTGTCTGAACGGCGGCACGTCTGTCCCAGCGCGGATGTCTGGTGCACACCTGTACTGTCTCTGCGCTGATGGCTTTGAAGGCACACATTGTGAAACAGGTGAGCAGCTTAACAGCAAACCAAACGTCTCTGATAGTTTTCAGATTTTCTAATCGCCCTCACATATCGTACTGTTACTTCAGTAAAAGGGAGTCACTGCTATGAGGGCATGGGACTGTACTACAAAGGCACAGCATCTAAAACAGTCAGCGGACAAACATGTTTGCAGTGGGACGAGGAGACCAGGAGGCAGTACCTGCATTTGGACATCAACGCAGGGAAGCACAACTACTGCAGGTCTGAGCTTGGATCTGTGAATTTTCCAATTTTCCCTTTGCAACATGTTGGAAGAAAAAAAAAAAAAAAGTTTCCCACTAATCAGCTGGGCTCCTACATTTTTAGCAGAGACATTTAGAAAATGTTTTCAGGCCTTTCATGGACAGATTCCACCATTTATACTCCAACCATTTGCATATTTTCTTCGTTTGAAATCCTGTGAGCTGGACTGTTTGTTTACTTGGATGAATGGGATGTTTTGTTTTTTTATGCAGAAATCTTCACTACAGACGCCGTCCATGGTGTTATGTTCGGAAAAACCTGCAGCTGGCGTGGGAGTACTGTGATATGCCGCTTTGCAATTTCAAGCCATGTAAGTGTGCTCTCTGATGGGACTGTTATTAAAGTCAGTGAAGCATTTTTCATTGACGGTGCATCAGTCACTGGAGTAAAAGGACCCAAATGCAGGAGACCAGGAGGGAGAATAAAAGTCCAATATCCACAGTGGATTCAAAGTATGGGGTTCTTTCCAAATGCAGATGAAAGTTTAACTGAATTTTGGAAAATTGGCAAAAGGAAATGCTAAATAATCTCTCATTTTGTTTGGAAGGGCGTGAATATATTTTTTTAGTAGTTTTTTTAAGTCTCACTCAGCTCTGCTGCTGGAGACTTTGAGACTTATAGTATAAAAAAATCTCCTTATAATGGGTCCATGTCTGGTTTCATTGCTGTGAAGCCTTTCCTGATTGGATTTTAAAAAACAACCCAGAGTTTAAAGGGTTAAATGTTCTTGGAAACTCAAATCTTTAGTATTAAAAAACCCATTTCTGTCTTATAGTTCCACCTGCGGCTTCACCTGTCCCCACCCAGCCAGAGCCAGGTGAGTCCTCACTAACGCCTGTGAATCCCATTTCTTGCTTTTCTTAGCCACACTTTTCAGCTTGTTTTCATTTTCCAGTTGCAGAGATGACGACATGTGGCCAGCGCACCAGAAGAAAGCAGCTGAAGATCGTTGGCGGAACAGTTGCCACTGTGGAATCCCACCCGTGGTTCGCTGCCATATTTTGGCGTACTAAATCCAGAGAGAAAGTTTTCCGCTGCGGGGGCAGTCTGATCTCCGCCTGCTGGGTCCTCACGGCTGCCCACTGCTTCCCCGACGGGTAAGAAGTGAGACCACTTACAGGAAATGCAGCAGGTGCTGAGAAATAGCTGCGAATGAACTTGTTTTGGGAATTTGTGTTTCAGAAATAACACCAAAGCAGAGCGCTTCACCATCATCCTGGGGAAAAACGCCCTAAATGAGAGCAACTTGACCGTGGAGCAAAAATTCAGGGTGGAAAAAATCTTCATCCACGAAGGGTTTGATAACAACGAGGGGAACTTCAACAATGATATTGGTGCGAACACACAAATTAAATCTTTTAAAACTAAGTTTTTAATCGAGCAGAGCGTTACTCCAGCCCACAGTTCCTATGCATCTGCAAGCTGCTTTGCAACCCACTTCCACCCGGCTGTTGTTCTGTGCTGGGTTTTACTGTCAGGTCCCAAAACAGTCAATCCATCAAATATCAGTTACGACAGTTTGAAATAACACTTGTCTTTTGACTATAATTTAAAATATGGAAAAAAATTATATTATAGCAATGCGTCCTGTTTTTTTTTTGTTTTTTTTTCTCGAAAATCTTGAACAAAGATTCAGATTTTAGTCTGTTTGCCTCTATCAGTTAACAAAAACTCAAGAAAAAGATGCTCGTCCTTTCTTTAGAACTTGGTTTAGGCGTTAATCTCTTTTTAAAATAATATTTGGCTGCTTAACCCCGAGGCTGATACTGCTTCAGGTCATTTCCCATTAAAAGGAAGTTCTTCCTCCCTACTCTCAGCAAGTGCTACTCAGAAGGGATCATGTGATCATTGGGATCATTGTCTTTGATATTCATAAGTGTTTCAAATGGTGTAGTGGTTAACAGCTTGATTCCTGCCTGAGACATAAATTCCCTTTGGGGTTGTGTGGGGAAGAGCATCTGGTGTAAAAACTCTGCCAAATCAAACATGTGGAGCACTTTGGTGACCCCTTGTGGCTTTTTTCACTTTACTATGGAAAGGCTCGGACCCTAAGAAGAATGTTAAACCAACATCCCACATTAGATGGAATTTAGGATCAAGTTACCTGACAAATTTAGCCATCCTGCAATAAGATTTAAGAACTCTCTTGAATTTCAGAGGCCTCGTTCATAAAGCTATAACTCAGTCAAATCTGTGATTGTCGTTAATTGTCTTGCAGCCCTGGTGAAGCTGAAGACCAAACTTGGTAAATGTGCTAAGGAGAGCAACGCGGTGAGGACAGTCTGCCTGCCGCCACCTCAGCAGATCCTCCAGCCAGGGTTCACCTGTGACATCGCTGGATACGGGAAAGAAAGTCACGGTGAGGAGAGTCCTCTGAGCATTGTTCTTAGATCTGACTGAAACAGACGTATATCAAGTATGTCTACACTAAAATATTACACCTGTAAGTGAAGGCTGAAGCAAATCGATGAACATTAACTACTTGCAGATTTATGTGTTTGATCCAATAATAACATTTGTGCTGTTTCAAGTTGAGCTGATCTGTGAACGTTTGCACACCGGCTACAAAGTCAGGAATCACTGACACACTCTGAACTTTGTGCTCATGTTTCTTTTGTTATGGGAATATTATTGGAAGCCCTACAAAGACAAATCACCAGCTATCAGTGTAGCAGAACGAGTGAAGGAGAGACTCCCAAAAACAGACTCATTTAAAACGCCTACATCTTACATTTTTGCAACCGCAGCACATAATTCTGTTCACCCTGCAGGGCTTTAACACTCCTCTTCTCTCCAGCTTTGTGGTACAGGTCTCAGTACCTCAGAGAGGCTCAGGTGAACCTCCTCGCCGACGACGTGTGCCGGCAGAAGGATTATTACGATGACATGATTACTGATAACATGTTTTGTGCTGCTCGTCCCGACTGGAGTCAGGATGCCTGCGAGGTATTTGCACACGTCGGGTCTCGACTTTGATTCCAGAGGTCGGTTTGTCGGTTTCCTTCAGCGCTGCTTGTCCTTTCTCCCCCCGCAGGGAGACTCAGGAGGACCTCTGGTGTGTGAAGTCGGAAGCAGGCGCTTCCTGTTTGGAATAATCAGCTGGGGCGACGGCTGCGCCAAAGAGCTGCGTCCCGGTGTTTACACCAGAGTGACCAACTACAACAAATGGATAGAACAGAAGACTCACCTGGGGTCCATCACTGCTGGAGCCATGTTTCCTCAGAAATGACCTTTGAGTCCCGCCCACATGTAGAGGCATTTGCTGGGGAATATTTCAGGTTGTGGTTTTGCATGTAAACCTCATGTTTTGTTTCCACTGATTGGGGTAGAAATTTGTGTTGGTGGTGCTGTTTTTTATTGTTCTAGTGATTGTATAGCAATAATATGTTTATTATTCATATGAACAATCCCAAGACAGGACAAAAACTGGTGGTAATGGTAGCCTACACCCCTGTATTTCAGTCTGACATGTGGGAGTAAGACACGGTATTAGAACAACATCAAAACACCGAGTCCAGAAGACCTGTGAAGCCTTGGACTGAATGTGGTTTTCCATCCCACAGACATTCAGTCAGAAAGACATCAAACACATTTGTTAAGCACTGTAGCTGTGGTGTAGCTTTAACACAGCCAGCATCCAGATTTTCAGCAGCAACACGGTGTAAATATGTAGCACTCCAGGCAGGTGGCCAGTCAGTCAGAGTACTGACACAGAGAGACAACCATTCACACTCACAGTCCAATCAGAATCCCCAGGAAACCTCACATGGACTGTGGGAGGAAGCCAGAGTAAAGAGAGTTTAATTCTAGGACTTACTTGGAGTGGACGAGGCGATGGTGCTGTCCAGCACACTGGCCAGACTATATGAGACTTAATTTCAATGGCAACATCTTTCTGAAAATTCGGCCATTATGCATGTGGCTTAAACATAATCCAGTGCTAAACTTTGATAGGTCACCTGTGACCTGCTGGATGTTAAGGAATTAAACACAAGAGGCACTGAAAACACATCATGAGAAACATAATTTAAGCCATAGATACAACAGGAAAAGACTAAAAGAAACAAATATAAGAATTAAAAGACAAATTAAACATTAAGTGGTGAAGTTAGCATAGCAACACCACACAAACAACCCGCTGGTTATGCTCATCAAACTATTTCTCTTACTCCCAACACATCAGGTTTAACAACCTGCTCTTTATTTATTTACCTGGTATATTCCTCCTCCTCAAAAGTGCCAAGATAACCAGTAAGCAATGTTACTTGCTTCACTTGTCAGTGGTTTTAATGTTGTGCAAATACTCAATCCGAATCTCCAAATATGAAAACGTGTTACTGTTTCACAAACACACGAGTAAGCGATGGGCTTCAGACTGAGCTGATGTTAGGAATAAAACGAATATTCGACAAGTTCATTCTTATCTTAAGCACCAGTGTTTCCAGTGTTTTTGCTGGTTTCATCATCCTCCAGTCAGGTTACTTTAGCTCAAAGTTAAGCATTTTAGAAACCAATCCTGTGCTTCTGCTATCAAAGGGAGAGAGACAGTGACATTGTGCAGGACTTTTGTTTTGTGTGGAAACTTTAAATCTGCTGTGTTTAAATGAAATGCTGATGTCCTTACAAACAGAGTAATGTGTAATGCTGTGTGATGGTTATTGTGTCTGTATCTAGTCAGGTCCACACCTACTTATTCACCGGTTTCATTGTAGAAGTTAAGAAATCAAAACTATGTAGTCACACAGATACCAATGACAGACTGGGACACCATTGTTGGTGTGTTGCTCAGGTTCATGAGATCATACCTGGAATAATTTGAACAAGGCTCTTCCAGCAGCTGAGACTTGTTCAAATTCATCAGGTGGAAAAACTCTAAGAAATCTAAAATGCTTCGTTTACACTTGTTGCAGGCTACATCCATGTGTTATACTTTATATATTTGTAATTCAAAGGTCTTCAGCTTTGTTCTAAACGAGTCTGAAATAAGCAGGTGTGTCCAAACCTGTGACTGGTACTGTATCATCTTGAGACATATTTTTGTATTTTTATGGATTAGTCTGCAGATGTTCTTCAGACATGTTCTTCTTTAAAGGAAATAAACTTTATTTTACTGTTTTTCTAACACTTTTCACTGGATATTATAGAACTTCGGGAATTTCCTTTTTGGTGCAAAAACACAACTTTCTGTCTGCCAGATTTTGTTATCTTTGACATTTTTATAGATTTGACCAAAGAAATTGGAACAAATGACGTGTTTTTCCAACAGACAGCTCGTAACAAAGTGCCTGAAGATGCCATTTAAAACTTGCTTTGCAGAAGGTGAGTGAGTATAAGCCAGCGTACTCCTAGTGCTGGTCTGAAGTCTGATAAATGAGGAGGGTTACAACAAGAAGGGCATCGGCATAAAATCTTTACCAGATTAAACATCTGATCGGTCAGGGCCCAAGTTAGCAACAACATCCTCTGGCACCAACAGGGTGCCAGTTGGTCAAAGACAAAGGAAGAGGAGAGGGGGATGGCATATTTGGAGCTAGTGAGAAGGAAATGTAAGAACATGCTGGTAGCTATGGGGCGTAGGTAGAAGGAAGTAAGGTGAGGAGTATAGCAAGCATGAAGATGCTAAGATTTGTTAGGAGAGATGAGATTCGAAATTAGTGTATCAGAGGGACAGCTAAGCTCAGCAGTTTGAAGACAAAGTCAGACAGACAAGGCTGAGATGGTTTGTGCGGAGGAGAGATAGTGGATATATTGGACAAAGGATGTTAAGAGCTGATAGGCAGGAGGAACAGAGGAAGACCACAGAGAAGACTCGTGGATGTAGTGAAGAAGGCCATGCAGAGGGTTGGTGTGACAGAGGAGGATGCTAGGTGAGATAGGGTGAGACAGAGGGTCTCCAAGGCCAAAATAAGAAACAAATGTCCCCTACTCTTTAGAAAGTAAAGAAACACTCATTTTTAGGTTAAAACCAAAAAATACAAAATACAGATAAACTCCCCAGCTGGCCACAAAATAGGAGAAAAATGTGCACAAATAAAAATGGTAGAGAACTTCCCATCTGGCTTCCACTAACAAATAAAACAATTTACCAACAGCTCTTTTTAGTGGAGCTATATATGAAGTTCCACAAAGATCTGAATGCTGTTCAGCTGTGGCAGTCAGGTGTGGGGAACCTGGAACAGCAGCTCTCCTTCAAAAAAAGGCCAAAACGTCAAAACACTGACAAAACACTGGTTTAGATCAGAGCTCCTGTGGGGTGGCATCGTGTTGCAGTGGCAATGATTTTACACTGGATGGTCTTCATTATTTCACCCTTCCCATACGATCTAGCTTTGAACTGGAATGAAAGTACACTGGTGTGTGCCCCCCCTGTGGATGAAGTATAAAGTGGTTAAAGTTCATACAATGAGTCGTCAGGAATAGAAGGGAAACTGCCAGAAAGAGACTGTAAACATGATAAAATATCATTTTAAAAAATTTCTTACTTAAAGTTTATGCACACAGTGACCACAGGATGGTGCCACACACACACAAATAAGACTGGCAGCAAAGCAAGTAACACATTTATCAGCCCCACCTGCCTTCCTGTGTGTTATAATCAAATATATAACTATGCATACACACAAGAAGATCATTTTAACTCAAAGAACAGCCTCCAACTGTGTGTAGAGAAACTCAATACAAGCCAGCATTAAAACAACTCTTCTAATAAATATCAATTATAGGCCCCTATTTGTTCCTATTATACAACAATAATCATTAAATCATTTATGAAACTTTCTTTTCTGGTGAAAGCACTACATGTTCATGTGCCACACCTCATCAGTCATTCAAAGACCGCAACATCTGGGGCTCAAAGTGTCCCCTGTCACCTCTAACAGGCTCGTTTTTTAGTTTAGTTTAGTTTTCACTTCCACCTAGACAGCAGATCTGCTGGGCCTCACCTTCGCTATTTGAAGTCACTGAACTGAACCTCACAACTCTGCTTGTGCTGTGTTTTACTGACAGTTCAACAGATCTGTGCTTCTTTCAGATATTTTAGTTCTAAAGTTTTTGTTAGTTTGCCCTTTAATTAGCACACACTTGTCTCACTTGTCTCCGTGCACTGCAGTGTTAGTTGATAATAGTTAGCTGATAGGTTCTCTAAATATTTTAAATCCAGTAGTCCCACCAGTGGTGGGAAAAGACATGACAATTTTAAATACTCAGTAACAAGTGTTAAAGAATTTAGTAACAATGCTTTACATTACCACATTATAGAGAAAGTGATGTCAGTCCTGCATTACTTTGGAATACTTTACACCCAACACTGGTAAGTTGTATTTGCTGTGAAACACTAAACTGAACTTTCAGTTCTACATAAAAGCAGTTCGGTAAAAGCCTTGGTCAGCTGATCAAAACCTTGATGATTTGTATATATTCATCTTATCTAAATGTTTTTCTTGTTAATTTACAGTAAAGTTCTGTTAACTGTCTTTGCCAGCATTATTACAGCACTGTGCTGTGTAGAATATAAGCTTTAAAGTATAAAACTTTCACTTGATTCATCTGTCATAACAAATGATAGTGTATTATTGTACAAAATTTCCTGCGTTTTACAACCACTGTCAGGGTAAAGTATATGGGAATAAAGGATTAAATATTCAGTCTCTTGGTTACCAGTTATTGCTTTTAAAAACAAAAACACAGGATAACCCTGACTGACTCAGTAATTTAATTAGTCACACAAATGTGTCTGCAGGAGTGCTCAAAGTGTTTACTGTCAAGGTACCACCCAGCAGTTGAAAGTTGACCAAACAGGATCAATCAACTCAGGAGTCTCTGTCACGGTGGCCCTTTGTGTGCTTCATCTTAATACTCATAAAAAATACAGTGAAACAAAAGCCACTGATCTAAACTACATGCATTTCAGCTTGAGACATTAAAGAAATGAGGCATTTTCATCATTTTCCACCTCTCTGTCCGTGCATACAAATAGTAAGCTGCCCACATTTAGACATTCACTCAGCCCCGTGGCTCCGTACTGATGAAAAGTCCTGCTATAAGAAAAGTCCTTATACTGTAGAAAGCTTACTAAACTACAACAATACTTAAGTAATAATTACTTCATAATGCTTAAGTAACAGTTAAAAAATATGCTCAGTATGAAATATGCTTTTAGCATGCAGAATAGACGCATGATGATACAGAATTAAAATGACTGACTCACTCATGCATATCATTGTAAAATAGCAGTTACAGATGGTTTTAATTGTATACTGCAACATAAAAAGTAACTTAGAAAGTA